>JAPWTK010001425.1:0-43869 GCA_029963805.1 Aromia moschata
AGTTTAAAATTGATCTGGTGAAATGTTACTTTAATTTTATATATGGCACACAATTTATTTTAATTTAAACTTTTCAGTAAACCCAATATCTGGTGACATAGGGGACATGTAACAGCCTCTAATTTATTTATTTTTTGATATAAAATTTTGAAATTTACAGGACCTAACTATTGGTAAGGCTTTTTTTCCATCCAACAGACATTATTTACAACTACCAATTTAACCGGAAGTCTACCAAACTTTATTATTTTAAATAGAACCGTGTATATTTTTTACCTTATCTTATTCATCTTAAAATTATCTTTTCTAACCTCGTAGACATGGTGGCATTTATTTCTCTATTGATAGTTAGAATGCATTTGATAAAACATGCTTCCAAATATGTACAAGATTTTTGAAGCTTAGTGGGCTATGATATGCAAAACAACTACTAAGCCGTTATGAACATCAAATATTTTTAAACCAAGTTTAATTGTGCTACTCAAAAATCTCTTTTTTTATTTACTTTAGAAAAAGGGGAAAAACACTCAATATTTTAAAACTAAGATAAGAACCATATGTTTATCTTAACTGGGTGTAAAGTACCTAACTGACTTTCATTTTTGACACGTAGAATTAGTGCGTTCTCTTCATTTTACAAAACAAACCTAAAAACGTCGATCCATTAGACTAGTCTTATACAATTTCGGGCGAATGTCCTTTTAAAATAACGGGGGCAGGCTAATTCTACATACCAAAAATGAAAGACAGATACTATTTAACCAACAGACATTATTTACAACTACCAATTTAACCGGAAGTCTACCAAACTTTATTATTTTAAATAGAACCGTGTATATTTTTTACCTTATCTTATTCATCTTAAAATTATCTTTTCTAACCTCGTAGATATGGTGGCATTTATTTCTCTATTGATAGTTAGAATGCATTTGATAAAACATGCTTCCAAATATGTACAAGATTTTTTGAAGCTTAGCGGGCTATGATATGCAAAACAACTACTAAGCCGTTATGAACATCAAATATTTTTAAACCAAGTTTAATTGTGCTACTCAAAAATCTCTTTTTTTTTATTTATTTTGAGAAAAAGTGAAAAAAATACTCAATATTTTAAAAACTAAGATAAGAACCATATGTTTATCTTAACTGGGTGTAATGTACTTAACTGACTTTCATTTTTGACACGTTGAATTAGTGCGTTCTCTTCATTTTACAAAACAAACCTAAAAACGTCGATCCATTAGACGAGTCTTATACAATTTCGGGCGAATGTCCTTTTAAAATAACGGGGGCAGGCTAATTCTACATACCAAAAATGGACAGGTACCTTAGTTATAACCATTTATGTAAAATAAAATTACAGTGTTCCTATATTAGTTTTTAAAATATTGTGAGCTGTGTTTCGACTTCTTTCTCAAAACTAAAAAAAAAAACATTTAAGAGTAGCAAGAATTAATTGGGTTTCAAAAACAATATGGCGTTCATAAAGGTCGATAAGTTGTTTTTCGGTTGCATAGCCTACTAATTGTAAGCCTGAAGAGATTTTGTACATGGTGTCGTGAACTCATTTTAATAAAACGTTTTCTACTGTCAGTACAACAAATTCCTTCCATGTCATATAGCGTTGAATAGAGGATTTTAAGGCAACTAAGATAAGCTAAAAATGTATACACATGTTTATTTAAAATAAGAAAGTTAGATCGATTTCCGATTAAATTGGAACTTGTAAATAATATCTCTTAGATTGAAAAAAGGCCGATATCATACGTTCATATTGCTGGATGTCTATGCCTAGTGCCCTATGTTCAAATCCGTTAAAAAAACAAAAAAGAATGTCTTTTTAAATAAAAGTTAACCTGACGATTTTTATAATATGTTTTTAAGTTTTTAAAAAATGTTGTCAGTAGTATTTATAATATACTAGCGACCCGCCCCGGCTTCGCACGGTTTACGACATCACATTAGAAACTTCTAAAATTATCATTATTTCTCTACTATATTATGCATGTATTATAATACATATAAACCTTCCTCTTGAATCACTCTATCTATTAAAAAAAAACGCAGGCCTTCGACGCGCTATCTATAGGCACGCGCCGCCGGCCAGTACCGCCGCAACCGCTATGTCCCTGTATTTTAAATCTGTAATATCTTCGAAAATATTGATTTAAATTACATGCTGTAAAGGGCCATATTGATCTATATTAAATGCACAATGTATTTAAGGTACCTAATTAGATAAGGATTAATGCTGTATTGCTTAAAATCGCTTCGTAAATAAGCCAATATTTCTCGTAAAAAGTAAAGGATAAAAAATGATTATTGTGGGTTATCCCCAAGAGATAGACATATACCATCGCGGACTTTTTTGTAGACCTTTTTTAAGGTGTACAATACTGTAGTACATCATTTTGATCTATCTCGTCGGGTTCAGCCAGCGTTTGCAATGTAAGCGCAAAAAAAATGTGTTTATTTACGACATCACATTAGAAACCTCTAAAATTATCAGTGTTTCTCTACTATATTATGCATGTATTATACATATAAACCTTCCTCTTTGAATCACTCTATCTATTAAAAAAAACCGCATCAAAATCCGTTGCGTTGTTTTAAAGATTTAAGCATACATAGGTAGTTAAGGACAGACAGCGGGAAGCGACTTTTGTTTTATACTATGTTATGATTATGATTATGATATTACGTTATCAACAGACTTATGGTGGGTTCATCCAAAAATTTTTAGTAATAAGAATAAGAATAGTAATAAGCATAAAAGTTAAACCTTCGTTTTATAATGACCCAGTTCATGCAGTAAACATAATTTTTAGTAATAATTTTAAAAATAAGGATTTGCTGCATGAACTGGGTCATTATAAAAACGAAGGTTTAACTTTTATGCTTATTACTATTCTTATTCTTATTACTAAAAATTTCTGCATGAACCCACCATTAGGACAAACGTGGTTTTAATCTTGAACGGCTGTCAAGTAAATATACATATCTGTTCATCGGATGTAAACCTTATGTTTTATTATTGACCATTTTTTAGCATAGTTGGGTATACGTGGTTAAAATAACTCGTTTTTGTTCAAAAACCTTACTATATTAGAATACAGTACAATTTTCATTTAAATAATAATTATCTGACAAAAAAAGGAGCACAGTATCTCGCCGATAATGTTGGTCTTTGTCTATCATACCAGTGCAAATATCCCATGAACAGAAACTGTTCAGTCCCAGGACCAACTGCGCACGCGCCTCCTGGAAATTATAAAGGAAGAAATCCATTCATAAGGTTAATACTACGTATATTCGAGGTCTAAGTAAGTACGTAGTACCGCTGCTTATCAGACATATAGTTGATTTTCAGTTTTATTATTAAAATAAGTTATAATGCGATTTATCCTTGGCTGGTATCTAATAATACCGGTTAGTAAAGTTTGAAGGCTTGCTTAAAATTATATAACTTTGTAACAAATTGATGGAATTTAATTTTCCTTGCTCAGTCAGCTCTCTTGTTGCGTTAGCTGTAGATATGTAAGCGCTAAAATCAGTCCAATCAATGAAGGGGTTCTACAGGGAAATGCAGGAATTATCATTTTTTACTTTCAGGGCTGTGTTGAGACTAGTTAGGAGGTAAACATACCAAAAGTTCCCCGGATGTAAGAGGCGAGGAAGCTGCAGGAGGGCACGAAGAAATCCTGGTGTTTGTTTTTTCGCTTATGTCTCGAAAACGATTAATCCTTATCTCAAAAAAAAATAATCTCTAGCGAAAATAGTGGCTATTAATTTTACACAAGAAGTTGAATTAAACATTCGGAGAGTATTAAATATTCGCACACTACAATATTTGGAAAAAAATCATTAATGTGTAGGTATAATAAATAACTTGTTTCAAATTAGCGTAGCTTAAAATATACAGTAAATCGGACACATATTCATATGGACATTTTTGTTTGCAATAATATCAGGAACATGTTCCTTGAATGGCTGAGCATCATCATGAAACACCCTGTGTTAGGACAAATGCAGCGATATAAATAGTAGTGGGGAATAAAGTAGTTTTACAATTTCTGTAAAGTTACCTTAGCAAAAAAATAACTCGGAGATTCTGCCCACTACATGATTTTAAAGTAAGACGTGCATCCACTTGCAGATAAAATTGCAATATTATTGTAAATATACCTGATATAATCTAATTCCTTGCATAATCAGAAACCGAGAGAAAGTACTTTGCGATTACGTGAGACGTCGAGGATGTGTTGTTATTAAAATAATTATTTTACTTCTCTTGTTCGCAGAGAAAGACCCGGGAAGAGATTGTTCTCTTTTACAGAAGCACGACATCATATAATCGACGTTAAGACAGTAGCTCGGGGACGGATAATCTTCTGCAGTTTCCATCGCTGCTGATTTAAACGCAACTTTCTAAGGCTATGTTTATGAAAATGATCAGCGAAAAAAAAACTGTCTGTTTTTGTACGTTGATGCTTTCAAAAGTTGCATGATTTAAATTCTGGTCTGAAGTCATATCTGCGTTGCAAAAAATTTGGTAAGAGCGATTTGGTAACAAAAAAATATATAGTAGGTACAATTGATCAAATATTCATTCTTCTTTCTGATGGATATCTTCCATGTAGTACCCTTAGACTTCAAAAAATTCAGGAAACATATCGCCTAGTTATTGTACCGGGTGGGCAAATTTCGATGTTTTTATAGGGTATCTCGGTAACTGTAAGGGCTATGGAAAAATGAACCCACCTTTCCCGACCTCTTTTTTCGAGATAAATTCATTGGTGAAAACCAGAATTTGCTATATCTTTTCGTTTTCGAGTTGTAAACGAAAATTGATTTTTTGAGTTTTTCGATTGGTGTCGATAACTCGGTTGTTTTGTAAAATTAGAAGAAATCTGTTTGCACGTTCTACAGGCACTTTTTTAAGTAGAATAGGATTTCCTTAACAGATTTTTTATATCTTGTGTAGTTTTCGAGTTATGGCATAAACTTCTATTTTTTAAATGGAAAACCATAGTTGGCTATGATTTAGCTAAAAAGAGGATTTTTTTCTCTTTACAACGATATATAGTTTGTGGGGTCTATGATGAGTGTTTATGCGGAAACAGTTAAAAATTTTAATTTTTTGTATAGGTATACTTACTTTGTTTTTTCTTTGCAGGAAGAGTAAGTTTCTATAGTAACACATTGTTACAACAATGTTTTAATAATAATAACTGTTGCTATGGAAATTTACTCCTGCGAAAAAGTAACATAAATACATAGTAACAGTCGTATATAATGAATGGTATATTAAACTGAAATAACTAATTATGACATATTAGTGACTAATTAATAATTAATTATAACATATTCATAACAAGAAAGTTTAACACACTTAACAATCAAATTTGTAACAAATAATGTATGTAAAAAATACGATACAATATATTTTACAAAAACAAAACTAGACAGATTAAAAAAAATACGAGCATGATTATTTACCTAAAGTTTTCAAATTGTCGTCCGTTGTTTGCGATGCACAGTTCACATCGCTTTGAAACACTTTTTGTTGCATTATAGATGTGAATATTTGAAACGGAATTCAGACAGTCTATAAGATTTTCTCTCAGTTGAACCAGTGTATTATTTGTCTTTTTGTATAAATTGTCTTTAATGGTTCCCCAAAAAAAAGAAATCTAACGGTGAGAGATCTGGCGACCGAGGAGGCCACTTTACTGGCCCATTGTTCCCTATCCATTTCTCCCCAAAATTAGTATTTAATAATTCCGAGATTAAATTAGTATTATGGGGTGGTGCCCCGTCTTGTTGAAAAAATACATGTCGTCTTTCGTTAAGTGGCAAGTTGTCTAAAAATTCTTCTACTATGTGGTAGTTTATCATATTGTAATTACGTTGACCATTTAAATTGTCATCATAAAGTTGGTAAGCTAAAATGCGGTTATTATATAGGGCACACCATACACTAAAACCGAAACGTCCTTGATTTTGAACATCAACAGTCTGATGAGGATTATCTTCAGACCAATAATGTTTGTTGTGTCGGTTGAAAATTCCGGCACTACTTACGTAACTTTCATCTGTCCAAATGATATTTTTAAAAAATAATTGGTCTTGCTCAATTTGTTGTAGGTACCAATTGCAGAAATCCAGTCGGCGTTCAGGATCAGTTGGAAGGAGCTGTTGTTGTTTCCTTATTGTATAAGGTCTAAATTTGTGTTTTTTTAAAACTGAAAGTGCTCTTCGTCGCGATATACCAGACTCTGCTTCAATTTGCCTACTTGAAATTGAAGGATTTACGACTACCATACCAACAACATTTATGGCAACATCCTCAGCATCTTGAATACGATAATTTTTTTGGTCTTGGTTTATTAAATCCTCCGTATTCAACGAGGTTTTCTTTTAGTCTACCAAAGATGGACATATTAGGTTGTCTCCTTTCAGGGTAGCGATTAAAATATGCTTCCGATGCAGCTTCAGAATTATATCCATTTTGAATAAAACACTCTAGCATATTAAACTTTTCGTAATTTTGATACGCCATCGCGCCTTGTCAATTTCTTTAATCGAAACTTTAAAACTATAATGCAAGCAAAAACCAAACATAAACAATTAATCAAACAGTAATGTGTAACTGTGTATTTACATCCCAATATCCAACTGTTCTGTTTTCAAAATGACAGGCGCCTACTGTGCAAAATCATTGAAATTACTATACTGTCCTTTATTAGAAAACATATGTTTTTTAACTGTTTCCGCATAAACACTCATCATAGACCCCACAAACTATATATCGTTGTAAAGAGAAAAAAATCCTCTTTTTAGCTAAATCATAGCCAACTATGGTTTCCATTTAAAAAAATAGAAGTTTATGCCATAACTCGAAAACTACACAAGGTATAAAAAATCTGTTAAGGAAATCCTATTCTACTTAAAAAAAGTGCCTGTAGAACGTGTAAACAGATTTCTTCTAATTTTACAAACAACCGAGTTATCGACACCAATCGAAAACTCAAAAAAATCAATTTTCTTTTACAACTCGAAAACGAAAAGATATAGCAAATTCTGGTTTTCACCAATGAATTTATCTCGAAAAAAAGAGGTCAGGAAAGGTGGGTTCATTTTTCCATAGCCCTACAGTTACCGAGATACCCTATAAAAAACATCGAAATTTGCCCACCCGGTACATATTTACCATGTACCGGGTGGGCAAATTTCGATGTTTTTATAGGGTATCTCGGTAACTGTAAGGGCTATGGAAAAATGAACCCACCTTCCCGACCTCTTTTTTTCGAGATAAATTCATTGGTGAAAACCAGAATTTGCTATATCTTTTCGTTTTCGAGTTGTAAACGAAAATTGATTTTTTTGAGTTTTCGATTGGTGTCGATAACTCGGTTGTTTGTAAAATTAGAAGAAATCTGTTTGCACGTTCTACAGGCACTTTTTTTAAGTAGAATAGGATTTCCTTAACAGATTTTTTATATCTTGTGTAGTTTTCGAGTTATGGCATAAACTTCTATTTTTTTAAATGGAAACCATAGTTGGCTATGATTTAGCTAAAAAGAGGATTTTTTTCTCTTTACAACGATATATAGTTTGTGGGGTCTATGATGAGTGTTTATGCGGAAACAGTTAAAAACATATGTTTTCTAATAAAGGACAGTATAGTAATTTCAATGATTTTGCACAGTAGGCGCCTGTCATTTTGAAAACAGAACAGTTGGATATTGGGATGTAAATACACAGTTACACATTACTGTTTGATTAATTGTTTATGTTTGGTTTTTGCTTGCATTATAGTTTTAAAGTTTCGATTAAAGAAATTGACAAGGCGCGATGGCGTATCAAAATTACGAAAAGTTTAATATGCTAGTGTTTTATTCAAAATGGATATAATTCTGAAGCTGCATCGGAAGCATATTTTAATCGCTACCCTGAAAGGAGACAACCTAATATGTCCATCTTTGGTAGACTAAAAGAAAACCTCGTTGAATACGGAGGATTTAATAAACCAAGACCAAAAAATTATCGTATTCAAGATGCTGAGGATGTTGCCATAAATGTTGTTGGTATGGTAGTCGTAAATCCTTCAATTTCAAGTAGGCAAATTGAAGCAGAGTCTGGTATATCGCGACGAAGAGCACTTTCAGTTTAAAAAAACACAAATTTAGACCTTATACAATAAGGAAAACAACAACAGCTCCTTCCAACTGATCCTGAACGCCGACTGATTTCTGCAATTGGTACCTACAACAAATTGAGCAAGACCAATTATTTTTTAAAAATATCATTTGGACAGATGAAAGTTACGTAAGTAGTGCCGGAATTTTCAACCGACACAACAAACATTATTGGTCTGAAGATAATCCTCATCAGACTGTTGATGTTCAAAATCAAGGACGTTTCGGTTTTAGTGTATGGTGTGCCCTATATAATAACCGCATTTTAGCTTACCAACTTTATGATGACAATTTAAATGGTCAACGGTATTACAATATGATAAACTACCACATAGTAGAAGAATTTTTAGACAACTTGCCACTTAACGAAAGACGACATGTATTTTTTCAACAAGACGGGCACCACCCCATAATACTAATTTAATCTCGGAATTATTAAATACTAATTTTGGGGAGAAATGGATAGGGAACAATGGGCCAGTAAAGTGGCCTCCTCGGTCGCCAGATCTCTCACCGTTAGATTTCTTTTTTTGGGGAACCATTAAAGACAATTTATACAAAAAGACAAATAATACACTGGTTCAACTGAGAGAAAATCTTATAGACTGTCTGAATTCCGTTTCAAATATTCACATCTATAATGCAACAAAAAGTGTTTCAAAGCGATGTGAACTGTGCATCGCAAACAACGGACGACAATTTGAAAACTTTAGGTAAATAATCATGCTCGTATTTTTTTTTTTAATCTGTCTAGTTTTGTTTTTGTAAAATATATTGTATCGTATTTTTTACATACATTATTTGTTACAAATTTGATTGTTAAGTGTGTTAAACTTTCTTGTTATGAATATGTTATAATTAATTATTAATTAGTCACTAATATGTCATAATTAGTTATTTAAGTTTAATATACCATTCATTATATACGACTGTTACTATGTATTTATGTTACTTTTCGCAGGAGTAAATTTCCATAGCAACAGTTATTATTATTAAAACATTGTTGTAACAATGTGTTACTATAGAAACTTACTCTTCCTGCAAAGAAAAAACAAAGTAAGCATACCTATACAAAAAATTAAAATTTTTAACTGTTTCCGCATAAACACTCATCATAGACCCCACAAACTATATATCGTTGTAAAAAGAAAAAAATCCTCTTTTTAGCTAAATCATAGCCAACTATGGTTTCCATTTAAAAAAATAGAAGTTTATGCCATAACTCGAAAACTACACATGATATAAAAAAATCTGTTAAGGAAATCCTATTCTACTTAAAAAAAGTGCCTGTAGAACGTGCAAACAGATTTCTTCTAATTTTACAAAACAACCGAGTTATCGACACCAATCGAAAACTAAAAAAAATCAATTTTCGTTTACAACTCGAAAACGAAAAGATATAGCAAATTCTGGTTTTCACCAATGAATTTATCTCGAAAAAAAGAGGTCGGGAAAGGTGGGTTCATTTTTCCATAGCCCTTACAGTTACCGAGATACCCTATAAAAACATCGAAATTTGCCCACCCGGTACGTCAGGAATAACAAAAAAAAATATTACCGGTCGTCAGAAATTTTCCATTTGGTAGAAAGAGTATCAACAAGGGTCATAGAACTGAATATGTGAATTGGTATAACATGGTTATATACAGACTTTTTGAAGGCCACAGGACTAGTGGTAAATATTCAAACATTTTAATAGCAAATTTTAAGCAAACCACATTCTTCCACTACATTAAATAAAACGTTCTGGTCGCAGGATTGAGCCCGTTTGACAATATTTATAACAATATACCATTGTTATACCATTATTGAATTCTAATTTTAATGAATTTATGGGTAAATGGACATATAAAGTCCTGATCTCACGCCACTTGATTTTTTTATGGGGCTCTGTAAAAAAATAGAGTCCATAAGAATGATCTATTAATATGGCTGATTTGAGGGAACAAGTCATTGAACTAATTCATATTATTAATATACACAATATGTTTGAAAATGTGTCCACAAACTTTTATAAGATAATCATCTTGTCTTTTAAATAATGTTGATTATCACATATTCTTATGCACGATATCTCATTATCTACTTAAACTTTTTCAGCAAAAAACTATAAAATTAGCAAAACCAGGGACAGGAGACAGAACTATAATAATATAATAATATAATAATAATAATAATACTCACCCTATAATTACTCCGAAGAGAAACCCCTTAGGTCCTCTCAGAGACCTGTGCGGAAAGGATGTATTACTACTATTATTATTATTTGCCATGGCGCACTGGGAGCGACTTAAGATTATTTCGGTAACGCATTTGCTTTACAGTTCTGAGGAAACCCAGAAAACTCAGAACATTACCAAATCTAGGGCATGTGCGGTTGGATTGGCGTCTATGCATCCACACCTATACACTAGTGTATTAGTGGTTGCATATCAAGCCCTGATGGAGAAAGCGAGACAATTAAAAATCGCCACCCCGGCCGGGACTTGAACAACGCGCACAGAGGTATCGCGACTGGAAAGACGGCGCTTTAACCCACTCGGCTACCCGTGCCCAAAGGAGGCAGAACTATGGAACCTTATATTACTGAAATAAAAAAAACACTAGAATTATAATTTTTCAGTGATACACAGGGTAGTTCATTTAAAAATGTGAAGTACTTATATCCTAATTCATTTGTTTTGAAGATCAAACATTTTGCATTATGACGAAAAAATCTTGTTAGAAAATTATTATTAACGGTTTTTTAAATGTTCGAATTGGTCCAGAAATAATCAAGTTACAGGGAGTAGTGGTACATTTATGAAGAATCACCTACACTTGAAAACTTACATGTTAGGTCAAATGATCTTTAAGACCACTACCGTTATCCAACATAGTTGATAGTTTAAAATTTAAAATGCCTGACATTAAATATAATTAAACGCTTGAGTAAACGATTGCGTAAATACAATCTTCAGTAACAAATTTAATAATAAAATGCTAAGTATTGCTCGTAAGCTCAGGCAAAAAAACGGCTTGGAAGGAAAAAACAATAAGCCGCTAATTACCCTCCTTCATTAATTTAATACAACATGCGACCTTGCCGCCTGGCATTTATTTTCCCCACATAGAACTCATTGGACGTACGTACGCTATTATGAGGCGAAGTCTCCGTAGATTCATAAAAATTAAATGTTAGCACCGACGCATAAGGTCGCGGGAATGAGTCGGCGGAATAAGAAATTATCGTCATCAACTTTTACCTCAGCGGCAACCTTAAAAAGCGTAAAGGTGAACGTCACCGCAGCGCCACGCCATTGCAAAACCCGAACGTCGGCGCAGGTACACAGAGAAAAGCGTTTTTCGCAATGAAAATACTTCTGGGCGAGGGTATTGGGGACCGTCTACGAGAAAATGGAGCTACATGCGCCATATCTTCAGGGTCTCTAAATTAAGCGGTGGATATGTTACGATTAAAGTACTTAAGTTGGTTAATGTATAAAGTAGCTGGACAGTATATAATACCACTTTCAGTTCAGCTTTGGAAAGACGAGGCAGAACATGTTGGTGAAATCTTGGATCTGCGCCATGCTCACCCAGAGAACAAGCAGTGTAAACTTACGAACGAATTCTGTCAGTGTGACTGCTACGCAGGGATGTCCGTAGTCCGGGTTCTCTCTTTCTCCTCTCCTGTGGAATCTCGTCGTGGATAGTATTTTAACCCAGCTAAATAAGCTAGGGTTTTACATACACACAAGGCTACGCGAATGACTTCGTCATAATTCGTAAAGCAAGTTTCGGCAAGTTGGGGTGTCGGCAAAGCTCTGTCAGAGGGCAAATTTTGTCCGAGCCACGGCGAGCACTGCTGTCATTCCTGATAAAACGGGTCATATCATTTCCACGAGAGGAAATGTGAAGGGCTATGTATGTAATACTCGATACTTGCGTTATAAAGCTTATTATTCTTTACGGCGCTATTGATTGGTGGAGAGTGGCTATGAGACAGTCGGCTCAGTGCTGACACGCTTTCAATATGGAGAGAAATACAGGTAAATAACTAGCGACAGCTGGATAATCTGGTCAGGTCAGATCAGATCCGGATCAGGTGCTGGGATTTGGATAAGTAGGCTCAACATTAGTGTGTCAATACCATTGGGCAAACATGCCACAATATTCCAAACCAAAATGCACGCGTGTGCAAGCGAATCTATACAGAAGCACATCAATGGGAGACGAATCTCTATACACCGCCACTCAGACTTCCCTATTGGCTCTGCAGTCATCAAGGTTTGATTCGATTTTCTGGGAATGCTACAATATAATGCAGAAATTAGCCAGTTCCAATTGAAAATTTGTACTCTGCTGGGCTTTTGGTTATAACGGCAACGCAGGCAATGAGAGGGCTGATGCACCGGCAAAGAAAGGCTTAAAAATGGGTTTTATTGGGTCGCTTCTTCCGATTCTCAAGGGCCGCTACAAAACCACTCACAAAGAATAGACAACATTGTGCTACCACAAAGAGTGGCACACGCAATTGGGACCTCGTCAGCCAGGACTCTTCATTCGAGTGTTGACTCGAAATGCAGCAAGGAACTGCTAAAACTCCATTGTCAGGGATTCTCGTGGGACTCATCACTGGTCATTGACCCATGAATAGACATCTGAAAGTGTTCGGTGTCACAGCCGATGTTACTCGTAGGATGCGTAGTGAGAAGGAAGAAACTCCTCTTCATATCATCTGCCTCTGCCCGGCTCTGGCTGGTGTGAGAGGTGTATAGCTATAAACGTTTCCTCCAATGATAGAACCATATTATTTATTAAAGAAATAAAAAAAGCGGTTGTTTTTATGGTTAGTGTTAAATAAAAACAGTAATGGAAACGACTAGGCATATCTTTAAAAAAATCAAAGAATCTTATTTATTGACACGTATTAAAATACGATTTTTTTTGTAGTAAATATACTACTTTATGTGACCGAACTCTTTTTCTCCGTGTATTTATTTGAAGCGCACAGGATAAGGATCGTATGAGGATCGAAGAAATCTAAAATGTGTCAGGCAATCGTATTTCTGAAGAATCAATATGATAACGAGGTTACAGTTAAGCCGCTAGAGCATACAGAAATCTCAAGGATGCATTTTTAAGGCTCCCTCAAGATTGAGTATCATTTTTTCCAAATCAAACAAAGACCACATGAGAATTTTGTACAAATTTTGTACATTTTTGTACAACCAAGAATGATTTTTGTACACCCCGTTTAACCGGCCGAAATCAAAATAAAAAATGGTACTCAAACTTGAGGTCGGTGTACACTTTTTCCAAAAACAAATTTTAATTATACCATTACAAATATCGAATTTTGTACATTTTTGTACACCCAAAAATTATTTTTGTACACCCCTTCAAAAATGAAAAGATCAAGTGTCAAAAGAGGTACACAATCCTGACAATTTTTTGAAAACTTCAAAATTCATATGTTTATACGTCATCATATAGAGTGATTTAAGACGGTGGATTTACAATTTTTATGTAACCACTATTTTTTATCGATTGGTAGGATTCGTGGAAATTTATGGTAGGTATTCGTAAAAATATATGTCAACCTAATGAAGAGTTTAAAAGTTATGTATGGAAACAAAGTCATAATGTAGTAGTGCATTTACCTGAAACTTGGAATATTTTAAAAGTTTAGTTTTTGTTTTTAGCTTTAAACTCGTGTCATTTGTTATTTTAAAGTCAAACATTTTTCCAAGTATATGATTTTTCATACTAGACGTCTTCAAATGATAATGACAAAAATAAAAACTAACCTTCTCCCTTACGAATTTAAAACGATTAGTAGTTCGGAATAGAAACAGAGTATTTTTTTTCACACAATCACATTTGTACATATTACTACAGATGAGCATGCAAATATGTAGAACAATTTTATTCCACCGCCAGATAGCGCTTGGAACCAATATCAGATGGCGGCTTTGTCGAATTTCAAACCGTGAGTTTAAAGAATTGCAACCCAACGACCCTGCCCAAAGGAGCGCTTTCTCGCAGGCTATGCTAGAGTTACTCGCGGGAAATAAAGATGCAATTATTCTTATGACTGACGAAGCTCACTTCCACCTGAACGGTTTCGTCAATCAGCAGAACTGTCGTTATTGGGCTACAGAGAACCAAAAATCTTTTCACGAACGACCATTACACTCCCCAAGAGTCACAGTCTGGTGTGCTGTTTCAAGAGTTGGCGTCATCAACCCCTATTTTTTTGAAGACGGCAGACACACTGTTACGGTCAATTCAGATCGCTATGTCCAAATGTTACAGAATTTCTTAAGACCAAATTTGCTCAGACTAAGAAGAACATATCCTCCAGAAATGTTGTGGTTCCAACAAGATGACGCCACTGCTCACACTTCGCGTAACTCTATACGGGTGGTTCGAGAAATGTTTTCAGACCACGTAATTTCTCGTTTTGGCGATATGCCATGGCCACCTAGATCCCCCCGATCTCACTTCATGTGACTTCTTTCTGTGGAGATATCTCAAGTCAAAAGTATATGCATGCAAGCCGAGAACCCTTGAAGAATTAAAAACATCAATTCGTCGGCAAATTGAAGCTATTCACCAGAACTTATTGGTGAAAGTGCATCAAAACTTTGTATACCGTTTAAATACATGTATTGCATAGAACGGTCAGCATTAGACGGATGTAAATTTTCATACATAAAATGGCATATCTTTATCTGCATTCATGTGAATAAATATTTTTTAATACAAAAACTGAATTTTTTCTGTAACTTTCAAAAACGTCATGTTCCCTTGGCCCACCTTGTATAATAACTGTTTGTTGTTTAAAAATTTCGAGGGAACACTATTTTTTGTCCAAGAAGCAGAACAATTTAAAAACTTTCTTATGTATTATAAACCGCTACAAATCATAAATGAAATAAATAATTAAAGCATTTAAACAAAAAAGTTTCTAACCAGGTTCCCAATACAACCAACGAGTGCATGTATAACACATAATTTGATTGCAAACTGATATAATTTGACTTTATGACTTTCCCATAGCATCTCAACACAAGAAATTAAATAAAAAAACTTTCCCCGCTTCTTCAGACGATGACATGACCTTTCAAAGATATATATCACAAGAACGTGAAACAATTCGAACTCTATGTATCAAAAATGGTCTAGAACAAAAAGCTTTCACATTAAATACGCCGTACACAACAACCGGCTGGAAATGAAATTGAAACGCTCTGCTCTGAAGACGATTTCTGGTATCACCTTAAAAGGAATTACACGCTTCGTTGGATCCGGAAGACTGCATTATCTGTAATATGGCAGAAACACTGATTGAACAAGACTGCGTGTAGGGTAGATCAATGCATATTTTCTGCGGCTTAACTGAAACGTACCGGAATTTATCGACAAGAAACAGTGGAATACTATAATATAAATATTGTAGTTGTTGAAGTGGAATGGAAGACTCAGTTTCATAATAAATGTTAAGCCTCTTAGCGAGATGTTTTTCGTTGTATACGGATTTAAAGAAAAATATTCAGATTGATAGGTAGGAAAAAGAAGACATAAGACATACATATATTATAAAGAGATCAAAAAGAAAACGTCACCAACTCGAACGAGAGAGATCGCAATAGCGGTCATGTCGAAACTCGAAATTCTGTTGTCAAACTTTTCACAGTGATACAGAAGGAGGATTGTTGAACCAATTTTTTTTTAACGGAAGAGAGGTACCGTTTAGAAATCTTAACACATTTTGTAAAAATATTACAAGTTGACGAACTGCAAGAAGGTTATATTCAATAGGATGGAGGTCGTCCGCATACTACTAGGGAAACAATTAATTATATAGGGAAATTTTTTGAAGATCGTATAATTACTTTGAAAACGCAGACGATATTCCCCTCTTAGATCTTACGATTTCACCCCCTGTGATTTGTTTTTGTATTTTTAACTTGTGTTGTTATTTGTTAACACAAGTTGTAAACGAACTTGTGTTTTTATTTATTTACCAAAAGTTCCGTAAATTCATTCACATTTTATTATTTAGATTCAATTAATATAAAACTTTCATCTAAAAATTCCTATTTCATTATTATATCTACTTTCAGATTGAGAAAAAGAAGTGGAAAATCAACATCATAGCAAGGAACCACAAAAAAACGATCATTCTAATATAATTATATAGAATTTAAAATTAAAATGCTGCTGAAAAAACAAAAACGTTCTATCAATCGTTTTTATTTTTACTTTTTTTTACACGTCTTTTTTTAATTTTTGGTGCCTTAAAATTAGAAATTAGAAGTAAACTTATCGTTGTTTTATTCAGTAAGTGCCAAAAAAAAAATTTTTTTTTCAGAACTCAAAAATTTATATCTTTTGAAAGAAAAAAAATCCCCATCTTGAACATTTCAGAATCTCTTAAGATCAGTTAGAGGTAGAAAACAATTAGAGCAAAAATCATTCATCAAAATTTTATGTCAGGCATACAATTTTACGATTAAGCAATTTTTAGAAAAAAAATTTCGAAATATTTTTTTCTGTAGCCCCAAGTATCCCCTTTAAAACAAAGTTTGAACCATTTTTGTAACTATAATAGTTTTCGAGATATTTGAAAAATAAATTTGAAAAATGAGAAAAATTGTGAAATTTTGAATTTTGCATAAATTTCGAAAAAAAATTGTTTTAGCTTTTTTTCCTCTGGCAGAACTCCGTTATATGATAAAAGAAAAGTTCTGACCAAAATTCATCCAAATCAAAAGGGGTCGATTCCAACCATTGGTCGATTTGACATGGAATGACCCCCACTTTCTTGGACAATGCCTGGGAAAATGCCGGCGTTTTTTATGTTCCCTCGTGAACTGTGTCAACAGATGGTATACGAGGATCGACTGCAGTAATTTTACCTATCGTTCAACGTACGGGGACAGGTCAATAAACAAATGTAAATCACGAGGTTACGCTCAAGTTGAATTGATAGAATTAACATTACAACCGACTACAGAATAATAACAAAGAAACTCACGAAGCTACGCACGTGAGGCAAAACATTCTATGTCTTTATTATGAAAGAGAACCCAGAAAGAGGACCCAAGAGGCAAACCATCAAGACCCATGACGTCATGCGTCACATACATGATGCTCGATAGAGTTTTTCCCTACCCCAGATTTTGCCCCTTCAGGTTAGTCAAACCATCTTTACCAAGCGTGACGTGACGCAAAACCATGACGCAGATCGCAATATTTTCCAGGGGCAATCCCATAATAAAGACATAGAATGTCAATACCAATGTGTAGCCTATCATAAACAAAGCAAAATATCTATTAACAAACTTCCTCTTGATATCTAGCTTGTAATATTTGGTGCACGTTGTAAAACAAACAACGATACCACTGTGTAAAAGTAACTGCTTGCCTAACAAGAAATTTATGTTCTGACGGTGGACAAGGGACGCTGCGAAAGCAGAGGGAGATGATAGGGGCGTTACTTGAGGGATGAGTAGACTTATTCTATTAACAGACGGTGCTTTAATGATGCATATTGTGTAAGATGTACAACGTACTCTACATACAAGTGCTACATTAAGAATGCAGCAAAGTGTAAACGTGTGTTTTGAACATAATGCTATACTATAATAACAAAATATAATTATGGATATTATTTATGAAGGTGAAATATAACTAATGGTGTAATAAATCGGTGAATAATAACTAGGGTTCGAAACTCCCGTCTTACCGCATGTGAAACTGCATTTAACTATCCAGCTCTCCCGCACGGGATCGGCTTACTACCACGCAGACGCGAGTCCTAGCACATGGGCAGGATAGGTCAGTTGCGTAAGTATGCAGTGGTAAGAAATACACGCGTATATAATTTACAAGGCGAATAAAATACAGTTCATACTTTCATTATCATAAAGTTTTATAGTGCCGAGCACTGCGTTACAGCACACATTTCCGGACCCAAATGATAACCAACTGTTCATGAGTATTAAATATAAATGAAAAAATATGTATTGTCCTGATAATAGTGTTTTGTTTTTATCTTTATACTTTACTATATATATGTATATATTGTATATAGACAGTACCGCCAATGTTTGTAATGTACCACCTTACATGACAACAATAAGAACATTGATTGAGCCCTGATGAAGGAGAAATAAAGCTCCGAAACGTTGGCAAAAAATCGAATAGTTGTTATTTATTCCTGGACCTAATCCAACCAACCAAAAAAATAAAAAACTAACAGAGAAGAAGGTCGCTAAATTCCCCACAGATATGGAAAACAAAGTATATCTACCAGTTGAAGGATATACATAATTAACACATCATTTAATTCATAGTCGTAAACAAAAGTGTTTTTCTTTTAGAAGGAATCAACAAAATTATTTCATTAATATGTGGTACCCAGTGTAATAACAGGAATTTTAAGAATATGTTGAATATTTTCAGACTTTTGTGGAATATGTCAACTATTGTAACCGATTGTTTAGCACATAACCTTTACCGAGATGAATTGTAAGGCGTTTTTTAAACGAAATATTCTATTTTTGGCGCATGAAGTCGTCTAGACAAACCCTCAACTTGAATATCTGCCTGTGACGCTGTCAGTACTTTTGAATTTGTTTTATGTCCTACGTGTTATTTTTAGTTTTCGCAGAAAATTGTGCCACTCTACACTAAAATGCTGGAACTACGGTTATATTTGTATACATCTCGTGTGTCAATTATTAACTTGCAAAAAGTAGATACTGTAAATTGTACTTAAAATCTTAGGTTCAGAATTTTCAAAATATTATTTTCTTTGAAATTCATAGTAACACAGGTTGGAATTAGAAAATAAAAATCTGATTTTCTCTTATTTCAAACTTTTTTTACACAGAAGCTTATTTTCTTTCGTTGTTCAATCTTAACAAAACAAACCAAAATACAAAAAACTATTAAACCGTTTAAAACCCAAGAGTAAGTTGCTGCTACACGTACTACCATTAAATTTTTAAAATTTTTTACATTCACAGTAATTTCCAATATTCACGTTTAACTAGAATGTATTCAAACTTTCGGAATTATTGAAATTCAATAAGCAAATCTGAAATTGTTTTTAATGTAATCGAAAAAGCATTTCCTTTCAAATCTCTAAATGGCATTAATGAATCGAAACTGACTAACGGAGTCGATACGAATTTAGTTTCTAGACCCTCGTCTTGTACGAAAAAGATGTAATGGAAGAAAATTTCTTTTTGAGATACTCTCGATTAGAAAAAAATAATCCTGGAAAATTACGAGCACGCTATTCATCGCAGCGGTACGGAAATTAATTTCTCTGTCGAACATGTTTTAAAATTAGACAGGTATAAGGGATGACGACGCGACGGGAATATTTTCAATATCCGTGATATCTACCAGGTTACTGTGAGAGTGCGTTGTAGCCTAACGCGATTAGAACAAAAACATACAAATATCCGGATTAGATTTGGTTGTAAACTTTACACATTTTAAGACAGTCTGAATGGAAATTCAACAATGTGTGCAGTATTTCCAATCTCAGTTTAAAACGACGTAGAAAACAAGAGCGCGGCATTTCCAACAGTACCGACCTTGAACGCATGCCATCCATAGGCGCGCGTAACTAAATTTTCATGGCAATACATGTTTTACAATATTTAAAAAATCGTTTATATGTTAGCAATATATGCAATATGTTACAGAGTTTGCAGTCTTATAATAACAATAAATTGAGATTTCAAATAAAAGATAGTGGGATGCTCCTGATTTTTTTGACTGAATTGACATGTATCCTACTATTGTAAAATACATACAGGGTGTATGGAATAAAATATAATATGTATTTTTTATACGGCACACCCTGAATGGTTTTACATTTTTGGATCCCCTCAAAAAGCTGATTTAAAAAATCTGTAATAGTGATTGTCCCTAATTAGTAGTTTAGGAACTACAGACTTTTAAATTTCGTAGTTTTTTAACGGTTTTTGCCTCTATCTTCTTATAAATAAGAAATTCTGATTTCTTACAGTTTATTTGTAGTGTTTTGTTATGAAACACCTTGTATATATACCTAATGTATCACTTCTGAGTTAATGCTTTTTCTGATTACATATATAATGCTATATATTTTGAATACTTCGTGACACAGTTTAGTTATAAATATCAAATTAGCCCCAGGAATTTATATGTAGTAGGCTATGCAGAAGCAAATAAAGTTGAACCTGACGGTAAATGCTATAATCAATTATTCAACTATACTAAATGTTTCAAATTTTTATTTACTCCAGGATAGCCTACTACATTTTTATTCCTGAGATTTATTCGATATTTATATCTAAATATGCCAATTAGTTAATTTACAAAGTGTTTCATAAAACAAATACTGCTCTATATAAATTGTAAGATATCATATCAATCAAATCTAAGTCAATACCATTGAAAAACTACGAATTTTAAAAGTGTGTAGTTCCCAAACTACTTATTAGGGATAATAGTGGAGACTATTATATATTTTTGAAATCAGCTTTTCAAGGGTAACCCAAAAATATATTACATTTTATTGAACGCGCCCTGTATACAGAGTTGTAGTACACATAGAATTTTAAAAAACTTCAGTCGCACCCTGAATCTGCATCTTTTATTTGAAACCTTTTTTCATATTAGCCATAGTAAAATAAATAATACACCAGTCAGAATATACTGAAAACCCCTGTACCTCATGCTTCGTACACTCTGATGAAATGATAATTATTAAAGTTCGAAATTTGTGCTACAACGCAGGGCTCGACACTATAAAACTATCTATGATAATTAAAGTATAAACCGTATTTTTAAGCGCCTTGTAAATTATATACGCGTGTATTTCTTACCCTGCATACCCACGCCACTGACCGATCCTTCCCGATGTCCCGGGACTCACATCTGCCCGGTAGTACGCCAATTTCATGCGGGAACGCTGCGTAGGTAAATACAGTTTTACATGCGGGGTAAGCCGGGATTTCCGAACTCTAATAATTATATTGTATGTTCGTTTGTGTATATAAAGATATATGTATATTAATATATAGGAGTATTTTTATATAAACTAATAACAAACTTTACTCATTTAGTGACGTTTCCTGTAGAACGAAGCGATTTTTAATGTAGGCAACTAGAAAAACTTGACATTATAGAAAATTACCTGTCCAGCACCAACGGAAAATATAAAAATATATAAAAATGTTAAATAGACAAAGTTAGTTTTTCAACTAACTTTGTCTATTTAACATTTTCGTTATTTCAAATTTCATCTGTACCCATTAAATGGTCTCCAAAAAAGACATTTTAAAAATATTTTTTGTAAACAAATATTGCGGTTAATAATAGTTATATTATTTTCGGTAAATATAATACAAACAACATATGTTTTTATTTACTAGGAGAAAATCACCGCGCAAGGAAATAATATGTTTCGTTTTTGTCTACATGTTTTCTTACTTTACTCACTGTTTTACAATCTGATATGACCAAGAGGCGCAGTTTGTAGACACATACATTTACTTACAAAAATACATCGCAATACAAACGCACTGTCCGGTTCCACAAAAATATCCTGCACCAGGATCATAATCATTTTTCATTGGTTTCGTTGAATTGGCCCAATACAGTTCCTGGTACACTGTTTTACGTACTACTCAGTGATGTAGTTGCATTTTTATATTTTGGAATTACAACCTACACTTGTATTTTTTACATAGAAACCATAGTAGGTGGTTTACATAAGTCCTTATCACTTAAATCCATTGACATATTTTTAGCAATAAAAAAATCTGGATATGCTCAATCGAATGTTCTGAACGTTTGAGTGATCGTAAACATTTTAAATCTAAATCAAGAATATGGTATCTTTTGTCCATCTGACTTTTACACGTGCGTTGTGTAAGTATGTGATAACTGTCGAATTACTGATATATCACCAGTTTTGGAACCTAAAATGCAGCATTAAAATTAACAAGATCCGGAAATGATTATCTACATTTTCAATTTAAACGCACAGACGGTTATTTTAAATTTTTATTAAATATATATGAGGCATTTCACGCCAACTAAGTGAGGTCAAAAAAATTCTGTTTGAAACATATCACAATCGATAGTACTTGCTAAAAAAACTAACTAACCTAAAATTTTAGATTTTTTGAGCCACAAGGAGAGGATGGTGAGGGTGAGAAAATACAAATTTTCGTATTTTCGGATTCGACTCTAAAATTTCAATCTTTCTCAATAAAAAAATGAAAAAAAAAAATAAAAAGAAGGTTGCACTGGTTTTCGATGTGTTTTTTGCGTAGAATACGATAAAAATATTTTCAAAATTATTGGGGGTAGTTTTCACTTTTATTTTGAGGATTGAAAGTTTAAAAAATCGAAATTTCGAAAAGTATAGCAAGATTTTCTTTTTCAATTTTTTTTTAATTTCTTTATTTTTTTTTTGTATTTTCGATTAATTTTTAATTCATAATGGGCGTCGACCAGGAACTGGCCCAAAAAACGGCCCAAAGGTGAAAAAACGTGGTTTTAGCGTATTTTATTATCCCGTGAGATAGTAAATGGCAAGTGAATAATATATTTCAAGGTTTTTGGGGTCGCTGATTACGAATCTAACGTAGAAAATTTGCCGAAGAATACGATGGTATTTTTTTAAATTTCAAAATTTAGCCATTTTTTAAAAGTTGACTACCATACTGGATCCGCCATTTTGTTTTTTGAAAATCTGACGTTAGATTCGTAATCAGCGACCCCAAAAACCTTGGAATATTTTATTCACTTGCCATTTACTATCTCACAACAGGATGAGAAAATACGCTGAAACCACGTTTCTTCACCTTTGGGCCGTTTTTTTGTGCCAATTCTCGGTTGACGCCCATTATGAATTAAAAAATTATTCGAAAGTACAAAAAAAAAATAAAAAAAATGAAAAAAATCTTCATACTTTTCGAAATTTCGATTTTAAATCTTCAATCCTCAAAAATAAGGGTAAAAACAACCCCCAATAATTTTGAAAATATTTTTATCGTATTCTACGCAAAAAACATCGAAAAACGTTGCGACCTTCTTTTTAATTTTTTTGATTTTCTTACCGAGAAAGATTGAAATTTTAGTCGAAACGAAAATTTGTATTTTCTCACCCTCACCATCCCTCTCCTTGTGGCTCAAAAAAATCTAAAATTTTAGGGAAGTTAGTTTTTTAGCAAGTACTATCGATTGTGATATGTTTCAAACAAAATTTTTTTTGACCTCACTTAGTTGGCGTGAATTGCCCCATATGCATATATAACATGTGAATGTCACCGTGAAAGGCATATTTTATTAGATACATTAAATTGGGCGAGAGCAGACACATGTCAAACAAATTTCCATTTTTACTATTCAGCCAATTTACTGCAAGAGCTAAATATATGTACAAAATTGTTATAAATTACACATTAGTAAAGGTGGCAATACGCAACACATAGGCAACTCGAGCAGCGTGTGATGAGGGTTGTCTCAATTTCATTTGATTGCAGTGGTCCTGTGACAGATGGACACAACAACTCTTATACAACCTCCGCTATACTCAATACGTTAAGTAGTGTCATATAATTTCATATTAAAATATGGCAAACATGCGAAAATATAGTAGTGACTTTCGTGTATTATACTTATGTGTACGCCTCTGTGGCGCATTCCCGTTTCGGCCAGCTTTATAGATTAGTAACTCGTTGTATAAAATTATAAATTACCTACGAGAAACATATCGACTATTTACCGTACGGCACTGTCTTCGTAACTGGTGGAATACGATGATATCAACCACCCTAATTGCATAAGATTCATTATGTGTAAGTTGTGCCCTTTACTGATTACATCTTTATCTAGTAGTAAATTCAGAAAAAACTGGAATATCTGATGAATTGAAAATTACTACTCATAAATGTTCTCATGGATACTGAGATTACTAAAGATAAATATTATAATTAAATGCTTGTGTATTCTAAATTTACAAGCTGGAAATGTTAACAATATTTTTGAATTATAATGAGAACCTTGCTGACCCACTAACATTTAAAATAATATAACCCATAAATACTTCGGCAGAAGTTAATAATTTTAAGCATTTTTTAATAAGTGCGAAAATATGGTTTTTATATTCGGTTTTGCTTTCTTTTTCTTGACTTGTTAGAAAGACTAAATGAACGGCATCTTTCTACTGTAACTACACATGAATCTGCCCATAAATTGAATGTACTTTACAATATTAAACTATAATTTGATTAACACAATATAAACCAAAATATCAGGAGGATATTATATGTATACCAATAATTGTATCGCACTGTCTAATTAAATAACGTTTATATCGAAATATTAATACTACTAAACTAACACTAAAATCTTGACTGAATTCTGTTTTTAAAAAAAGCCTCAAGGTTTATATGTTTTTATAACATTTTGTTTCTATTTACGAAATTCAAATGAATTAAATATTAGTAAACTAATGAATTTTAAGTCACTTCTATAGGCGCCGCCTATATTAAATAAAAGGAACGTACATATATTAAATAAATAAAACAGGTACACATATTCGAGGGAAACGGCTAAAACTACCCACGGACACAACAGTAAAAAACTATGGCGGTTTCGGAAAACCGGAAAAAAAGTGGATCTTAACCGGAATTACCAAAGTGCAATTTTCTTGTTCCAACATGCATTTTTCTTGTTCCAACATGGAAAAATAGTGGCAGACACCGCAGACTGGCAGTATGACGGTAATTCGCAATCCAGCATGGAAGAATTTCTCAAAACTGCTGTAAAATAGTATAAAATGAGTAAAAATTGAAAAAAAACCTCTGTCGTTTGTCAAGTACACTCGACATCCACATATCCGAACTCCAAATCCCAACTCACGATATTTCCGAACTTTTTCTCACGATATTTCCGAACTTGTACTTCCACACAACCGAACTTGTCGCTGTCGAATGTCGAATATCGCTGTCGAATCAGCCAGAAAAACCCTTTGCGCATGCGCCAGGTTCGGTTATCACGAGGTGAAGGAAGTTCGGAAATGTGGAATTTTGCGGAACCAAAAAGTTCGGATATGTGGATGTTGAGTGTATGTTCCCTAACGACAGACATTTCCCCCCCTCCCCCTCCCCCCAAAACCACCCCAAAAGTCGTAACATGGAAAATGATTAAAGTATATTAAAGTCGATAAACTTTATTTCTAATGATTTTAATTATGAAGTGAGATGTGAAAATTGATTATTTAAACCGATAGAAATAAAGTTTAACGACTTTAATATACCTACTCTAATCATTCTCCACGTTACCACTTTTGATGTGGTTTTGGGGGAGGGGGAGGGGGGAAATGTCTGCCAGCAGTATGTAACGTTTGTGCGGTCGTTAAGGAACATACACTCAACATCCACATATCCGAACTTTTTTGGTTCCGCAAAATTCCACATTTCCGAACTTCCTTCACCTCGTGATAACCGAACCTGGCGCATGCGCAAAGGGTTTTTCTGGCTGATTCGACAGCGATATTCGACATTCGACAGCGACAAGTTCGGTTGTGTGGAAGTACAAGTTCGGAAATATCGTGAGAAAAAAGTTCGGAAATATCGTGAGTTGGGAAATTTGGAGTTCGGATATGTGGATGTCGAGTGTACTTGACAAACGACAGAAGTTTTTTTTCAATTTTTACTCATTTTATACTATTTTACTATATTTATCACTATTTTTCCCTAAAATTGCATTTTGGAACAAGAAAATTGCATTTTGATAGTTCCGGTTAAGATCCACTTTTTTTCCGGTTTTCGTCGATATGTTACCAACGCTTATCGAATTGCAATGATCTAGGTATTTCATCATTTCTACAAGTCAGTTAAATGCTGTGGCTGCTGAATTACAAAACTTTTTTTATTTATTTTCTTATACAATTTTTTATCATCTTAAGTATGTCATGGCAAGTCATTTTGGTTAATTAATAATTTATTTTTAAGTCGTATTGTCAAATAAAATTTTTATTTCACTCTTTGTTCTTTTTTTATATTTTCTGTCATGTCAGTAATATTCTGAAAAATTGTACGTATATATACTCATACAGGCTTCAGACATGAAAGGGTGTTTAGAATTACTACTTAACGGGAATAAACAATCCCTTTTTAATAGAAAATTGCAGCGACGCCGACGTCAAGTTAAAAGTGAATAATAGAACAAAAGGGAAAACAACAAAGAGGCTCATAAAATGAAATTACCGCATTACAATGTCGACTTGACCATTGACATTATAGTATATTAAAGTCACGTTTAATAGAAAAAACTAATAGAAAAAGTGCTTTATATCCATAGAAAGTCATATTTATTTTACTTTTTGTGTTTACATTTTTGTCTTCATCCATACTTCACATTGAGACCATTCCATACTTCACATAGAGACTTTCCTTAGTTTAAATCTTGCTTAGGTCATGCATTTCAGATGCATAGTGGTCTTTTTTTTGAAAATCCAATATGACAGTCTTGTAGGGCGCCATATTGACCGGAAGGAGAGTGAAAAAATCACTTTGAATTTTCGAATATGCAAACGGAATAATACCCATGTAGGATATGCCTCTTCAATATATCTACGTCTAAAGAACCCTACAGATTAAAAAAAATGTTTTGGTTTAACTCCGCATTTTTTGCCACGGAATTAATTATTAGATTTATTTGTTACAAGTAAAATTACACAGCCCCACAAAAAAAAAAAAATATCAAGACTCAGAAGGTAGACCCCCCAACTCCCCCGTTCTTGGGGTTGCTGAAACCGAATATGACCATACAAAATTTTTAACCAGCCAATTTCCTCGTTACCATCCTCGTACACCCCCTTCTTCATACAAAGTCGAGTAGGGTGTGTATTCCAATGTTTTCTGGGTTACTAAGAACGAAGAAGACTACCAAAAATAAATTAGACCCCCTCGTTACCCCCTAGCGTCACTTTATCACCCCCATACACCCCCTGGTGCGTGTATTCCTATGTTTTCTGGGAAACTAAAAATGAAGAAGACTACCACACATAAATTCGACCCCGGCGTCACACCCTAGCGCCTAATTACCACCCCCATACACCCCCTTAAGGGTGTTGAAATGTAAATTCTCATACAAAGTCAAGTGGAGTGAGTATTCCTACATTTTCCGGGACACTATAATTAAATAGGACCTTAAAACCATTTTTTAGCCACGTACCTTTGCGCTTTCACTCTCTGGTACCTGCTATCAAAGTGGTTTTAATGCCATATTTATGGGAAATTATACATGATGGGTATCTTGAGGTTTTGAGGGGTTCTGTTGCCGATTTCCAGGTCCAATGTATGTACCCAGTTCGACTGCTCTTGGAATGGGGAGAGGGGAGGTCCCATTTTTCGTGGAAAAGTCGAAAAGGCGGGTAGCCTGGTGTTTCTAATGAGCCGGCAACAAAAATGAGCATAGAATATTTTCCACTCGCACTCGCCTCCTTGGACTGCCATAGTCATATCCACCCCTCCTCTATGCCACTTCTCCCCTTCCTCTTTCCCTCCAGCCCCAAGTTATTTTTATAGACAACTAGAACGTACTTGCATACTTAGATTTTTAGGGAAAAAAATCTAGGTTGGGTGCAGTAACAGAAGGTTCGAAGGAGTGAAGAAAGTTTTATATTTATTTTTGGTTTGACTTGTTTTAAGGTTATTCTTTGTTACGTTTAGTCTTGGTCAGGGCCAAGCATAAACGTTACAAGGACATTACATAATATTACCAGCAAAACTTTTCAAAATCATCTAGAATTTCAATATTTTCGCCACAGTCGCGTGTGCACGAAAAATGCATTTTTGAGGTTATAAGTTTTTAACATATCTATTGATGCAAAATGATTATTACAATGTCTGAACAATCATCTAGCAATCCCTCAGCATCTAACATGTCAAGAAAGTGAATGAGAACACGCACGATCGATATATCAAGATGTGTGACCGAAAAAATTACCGACTTTCGGTCGCGATATCCAACCGGAAGCGGAAAAATCCTTGGGGATAGCGATGGATTATTAAAGGTTGATTACAAAATCTTTCCAATTACAAGATCTTTCACTAGAAGACGATAATAGAAAATTTGGAGGTCCTTTACAGCCATTTTTCAAAAAAAGTCACAAAAAAGAAACCGTTTTTTACTTTTAATCTCCAAAATTTTCTTGGAAAAACGGATTGAAATGGGCTACAACCATCAAAAAAATCGAATAGAGCAAAATAGTCGTACTCAAAAATAGTCGTATATGAATTTCTGTGAAATTCTGCAACAAAAATCGCGTTACATTAACTCTAAAGCTAATAGTTTAAAGCTGCGTATGTGAAATATGTAATTTCAGGCGTTAAAGGGTTAATGCAGTGATGTAATGATTGCTATGTTGTAAAGTTGTCCGTTATAAAAATTGGCCGAGCAAAAAATATGTATTTCTATTCTTAATCTTAAGTGTATAACCTGAATTGTCAAGGTTGTCACATTATTTATCTTACAATTGTGACAGCTACTTGTCAAGTTTGACAACAACAAACTTTCGCTTCAAACTTCAACATAACCGCTATTTTCATCACTCTTGTTCATAGCCAGATTTGTTGACTTTTTTTAATGACCCATTACATTACATCGTGGTACAAAATGCTAAAATTAACAATTATTACATGTTTTTTGAGAACTAATCGGACGTACTTCTTCTTCTACTGTTATCTATATCGTTTGGACGGCCCATTTAATCGAATATCTTTACTCCGACACGAAAGAAGATCGCATATTTTCACACGGAACGTTAAATATTCATTAGTTTTCCGATGTGGCCGCTTGAAGGTTTACTTTCTAGCCGTCCTGAGCCGAACAACTTTCATCAAAGTCGGCATACTATGGGAGATCCTTCCGAATGTAAATTTAGATTTAATTAACGGAACTGACAGAGAACGGGGGGGCCGTCAACAGCGCAAGAGAAGCATTCCCTAATTTTAGCCACCCCACGGAGTTTTATGGAGCTTCTCGTCATGATTTCTTTTTGCACGAGGGCCCCTAGTACCGTCTAGGAATGTGGTTCTACATATGTCTCTGGTAGGACATATGTTAGAAGGAATATTTAGAAATATATCTAAATTAAATTCTTGAATAAAGAATGTTTATACATTATTTGCTATATTGATTCTATTTTATTTAGTTACTGTAGGTAGCAAAGAACATCTATATGCTAACCAAATATCAAAATGTATCATTCATTTCTGAAGTGAAAACTTGACCTTTCAAAGAACTAAAAACCATGGCGCTAGCATACCGGCTATACCCTCATTTGGATGGGAATCAAACTACAAACTCATCAGACGTCACGCTACTATAGTGGCTATACTCTCATTTTTTTTAAAGAAAACTTTGACTCCTAAGAAACATGATTTACACAGTGTGAAGTAAACATACAAACATAGGTACATTTTACATATTTCTAGAATTGGTCTTTGGACGAATTTTGTTTTGGATAAAATACTTCTTTATTTTACGAAATTATGATCATCAATTTCTTTTGTATTAGCTTACTGTTGTAATATATCTATTCATTTATTTCTTGAAGGCAGGTAACGAAAATATTAATAAATGCGCCTCTATATATTAGACATTAGACCATTACTGAAAGGGTTGGCGTTTTTTTTGCATTTTTTTTAGTTATTTAAATCGGAGCGATAATTGTCTAGGTGTCAGTAACCTATATAAGTTAAATACATTTTAAAATTAAATGTGCTATTTTATTACTAACTTACCCAGAATTCACTTGTCAATTCTAATAAGTACTCCCAGGTAAGTATGTTAGGATGAATTAAATTATGAAAAGTTAACGATTATATTAAGCCTTCCAAAAAAAAACGCCATCAAAGTTGGCCGAAATGTATAACCTTATATAATTGTCAAGGTTGTCACATTATGTGAGAGCCATTATTTGTTTTACAATTGTGACAGTCACTTATCAAAAGTTTAACATAACCGAAAAGTTTCGACTTGACCGTTATTTCCATCTCTCTCGTTCATAGCCAAATTTGATTACTGGTTTTTTTTCTTGGATGGCTCTTTATTTACAAATACTTTTCTTAATTATATTTGTTCATATTCTGCGACAAACAAATGATAGTCTAGTTATTACTTAAACAAACAGATTGGCATAAAAACGATCCCTGCTTATAATAAATAGATTTAGGTACAAAATGAGCTAACTGGTGCTAATTGTAGAAGAAAATGAGGTAACAATAATGTTGTTGCTTTATTTCATATTTAAATAAAACAATAAAGATCGTTATAATACTTCACTTGGAATGTTCTACGTCCAAAGTTGTAATATTCACATAATATGTAAAATATTGTTCTACATCACTAGCGCTTATAGTACTTATACGTTTTTTAATTCCATGTAGTTTTTTATGCCAGATTTTTACGCAACACGTCTTGAACTTTATCAGTAATTGGTAGTTAATTATTAGTAGTTTTATTTTAGAAATTTAAGGGGCACACCTGTGTGAATCTTTGAAAAAAATCGATTTTTTTGCATATTTCGATAGTCTATACCTTTAAAAATAACATACTAAAATTTCACGTGCGTATCTCAAATAGTTTTTGAACTACAGCTTTCTAAAGCGTAGCCGCTCATTGGTTAGAAAGTTACGTTTGCTACGGGGCCTACCTGAGTTATTGTTTGGACGTCATCGTAGGCTGTGGGGGCCCCTTGTAAGAAGATCGAATTCTGTGGGGGCCCCCTTGTAAGAAAATCAAATTTTTTCTTACACCTCTTTTCTCTCTCGAAGAAGTTTTATTATTTGAATGATCAATGTGTATGTGTATGTTCCACGTTCTTTGATTTTTCGAAAATGTAGGAGACAAAAAAATATGGGTTATTCAACTTGTGGGGGCCCCTGGGTTGTGGGGTCCCCGGGAACGTGCCCAAAGTGCCCTTATGTAAATCCGCCACTGGTCATCGTAAGTCATTATAATAGGATTCCAACAGGCGGTTTTTGAAGAAGAGGAAGGTGAATTGTATGGGCCTGAAATAGCAGATTAGATCTAGGTATGATATTTATCTATTTATAACAATGAAATCAATCATTTTATCTTTGAACGCGTTTTTCTCCAAACTGCATTTTTCTAATTTGCTGCAGTTAGAACTCAATTACAAATCATCCGATAGGTTTGATTTTTTTTCTGCTTATTTTGTATATGTTTATCTACACAATGACCCTCCAGTTTTTCGATTGTATGAAAAATGTAATTTTGGCACGCCAAAAATCATCAGATTTTTGACCGAAATTTTAAACTTTTTTTTTAAAACTCTGTCATTTTCTTAAATTCCCTTTTTTTTTTCACAATCCTGGGTCATTGCATAGGAAATACCTTCTAGTTTAATAGTTTTTTTATTTTTTTTTATTCCAGCCACTGTAAAGGCCGCAATCACTGCAGCAGTGGAGGAATTTTTTTTTTCGAGAGAAGATATAGCGAATAATTCGCTGAAAATTAAATTTTTTTGTTTAAATATTTTACTATGTATTCATTATTTATGTATAAATATATCCTCAAAATTTGAAAACATTTGATGCAGTACTTTTTTTTTATTTAATTCCCAAAAATCACCTTTTTTTAGGCGATCACACTAGGTGTGCCCCTTAAGTATAAATCCTGTGTTGCGTGAATATCCTGATAAAATTAACAAGCGTGTAAGTGATAGAAGTGCTAGTGATGTAGAACAATATTTTGCATATTATGCCAATAGTAATTACATATTTGGACATAGAACATTAGATTATATACAAAATACTCTTAAACGTTTCCGTAGAAATTTATCAGAGGGTAAGATATGTCTCAAAAGTTTTCGGAAAAAAAGTAAAGGTCATTTTTTATTTTTTATATTTTAACAACAATATTATTCTTATATAGTCTTAATTCAACTAAACATAACATTTGCATGACGGATAAAGGCGCATGCTCCTCAATGGCACGTAATTTGGTTATTACATGGCCCATCAGTCTTTGTACGGTAGCAACGTCGACATCCCGAATTTTCTGAAGGATTCTGAAGGATTCTCTACTGCTCCTCATTTTGAGCTTCCCAACCCCCTTCATATACCTTTTTGCTCAAATGAGACCAAAATTCCTCAATGGGCCTCGCATGAGTAACATGTGGAGGGAGTAACAATGGCACGAGGCTAAGTCAGGCCAGAACATTATTTGGTCGTTGGGATAAAATTTTTGGGTCGTGTTCATAAAATTTTAAAGTGTGAGGCATTTTCGTGTGTAAATGTCTGCATTGATGGCTTCACCTCGAACACGTCCAACATGCGGTCGTGAAACACCAGCCTCTGATATGGCACACCACACCAAAATTTTATCTTCAAATTAAACTTTGCCTTTGAATTTAACTTTGTCAGGAGCGTCTTGTACATTGTCCGTACAGAAACCGTCATTTTCTTTGATCGCCGAGTTGATCAAGGTGCAATATTTTCCATCATTCATAACGATAACTTTTTCACGAAAATGAATACGTGTCAAAGCACGACAACACCTGGGAATTGTTGCTAACTGAGGGACGGTTTATTTTGGAGCCTTTCTTCTTTTACGATAATTTAGATTATTTCTGACCATTGTTCAATTAATAGTCGAGCGTGAAATATGGTATCTTCGAGATAACTTACGCGTCGACATTCCCAATGTGTTTTTTGTTCTTTCAATCAACCTTCGCCCATTAAGTCGGCTTAAAACTTTGGGTCGTCCACTTTTAGGTAAATTGATACAATGGTACCCCTCCTGGTAATCTTTTATAGTCTGACAGAATGTGGAAACCGAAATATCTTGCTCTCTGTAGATCCTAACAATATCGCGTTTAGGTACTCATCCCACCAACTGATAATACTTCTACGAAGATCAAGCTTGTACCACATTGTATTCACTTTTATTTACAAAAATGATATGTCATATTAAACTTCGAACAATATACTAAATGTTGTTGGTTCCAACGGCAACTTGGTCGGATCACGTTTACCATAAATTAATTTTATTGGATTTTTTTCCGAAAACTTTTGAATCATACGTTATTATGACAGCTTTGTTAATGACCTTTTATGGACCAGGAATTAAGTCCTTTTAATTTATTTCACTTAAATGTACGAGAATTAATTTAACATAAGTATTAGTATTATATCAGTTGTGTCGCGCAACTGTATTCTTATAAGTGTTATATGTATGTGTTATACAGTGCGTGTCAAAAAGTTCCGGGACGGCTGGATGGCAGTGAAAATGAAAAGAGCGCAAAATTTAACAATCGATTATGACCCTGACCCACTTCTGGGATTTGAGCTTCAAGGCTATTCCAAGGTCGAATACAATTAAGACATTAAAGTTTGATAATATGTATCCCAGAGAAAAATGACTTTCATAAAAGTTGTATGATTTTTCCCTGGCAATTTAATTGTGACCCTGAATTTGACCTTGACTATGACCTTGAAGGTCAAATTCCAAGAGCTGGTCAAGGTCATATCGATTGTAAAATTTTCCGCTCTTTTCATTTCCGATGTCAATAATAGGGGGTCCTATTTGATAAAATGGACTTGACCTTGACATAACCTTCAAGGTCATAGTCAAGGTCATATCCAACGTCCCTATTGGATTGCCAAGGAAAAATTCTACAACTTTAATGCGGGTCATTTTTCTCTAGGAGGCGTATTTCTCGAGTTATTCAGCCGTCCCGGAACATTTGACACGCACTGTATATGTACGTTCAACAACGAATAAGATATGTGTGACGTGTATATAATATCATCACTGCCTTGCTCCTATCCGGAACTCTGTACTGCACCTGAGATTAGTGATACTAATCTTCTCTTTATAACAATCACACATACTTCAGTAATGTGATAGTTATTATTACAGTAATTAATATATGTACATACATATGTATATATTATGTATAAGATATGCAAGTAACTAGTATGGTCTATTAAAAATCTTCCATTTTTGTTTTATTCCTCTCGTAACTAATAAGCAATTAGTTTCTGTAACATTATCACTTAGGAGTTATACTAAAAATGAACATTGCCAACCGTAAAGCAGTGAAAGTTTTATTACAGAAATATGCAAATCGTCACGGCGGCTAATAGTTTAGTATGAGTAAAATAGTCTCATTTAAATAAGAAGTACATATGTATCAAACTCATTAAACCAATTTAAAAAATTTGTTTTATTTATTAACACATTTTTCATCTTGAATTTAAAATACCTATTAGCTAAAAAAACCTACTGAAACATTTTTATACAAACATTATTACATAATACTGGCTCAATCTGGCTACTGAACTTTTGAAATTTGCTTCAAATATTTTCTCACTATTTCTCACTACGTTAGCTACCACTTTTACGGTAGACCAATCTAATAAATATGAATGTAATAGTAAACAATAATACAAACAGTAAACAATTAATAATAAAAATAATAATACAAATAGTAAACAATTTAGTTTTATAAAATAAATTAAAACTCACAGAACATATTACGAGGACTATCCACTATACGTATAAGAAATTTAATTGAAAAAAGAAGAAATGGTATCGATTTTCATCCAAAGCTTGTTTGCTTGGTTTTGAGAAACACATTTGCTAAATGGAAGAATACATTGCATACATTATATGATGAAACAATTTTAAACATGAGATAGAAAACAATAAATGCCTAGCTATCTAGAGGCAAAATATACAGAGTGGAACAGCCAAATGGAATAAATCCAGAAGCTCCATTATTATGCATTTTTTTAGAAAATTCTGAGAGACGTCAATTTCTAATTCTAAAATGACATCTTGCGACGTAAAAATGTCATCCCTAAATTCAACCCCCGTCAGATGACAGCTACAACCCCTACATTTTCAAATTGGAAGTAGGGGCTTGTGATACTTCATTTGAAAGGCCTTTTCATTCTCTGTTCAAAACTGCTATGGTTTTAAATTTTATTGCAGAAATTAACTAGAAAAAAGTTTCTCCAGCGTAGGAAATTCGTTACATTAAAATAAAACCAAACCATTATTAATACAGCAGATGTTCAAAATGCATGCCTCCTGCATCTTGGCAGCATCCTAGAAGTAAATAGAAATGTCTTCTAACTAACGTTAGAAGACTAACGTTAACATCTGCGGGGTAATCGACCTAATTGCAAATGTTATTCTTCTTCTTAAGTCAGCTAAATCGTCGATTTGGTTTTGTAGACCATACTTTTTACATATCCCCATAGCAATTATTCCTGCCCAAACATTAACTTTCTCAGGCTTTTGCGTGTGTAGTTCCCTCATCCAGCGAGAATTTTCTCTCGACCAGTAAAGATAGTTTCGGCGATTAACATGGCCGTGAGGTATGTAGGAATCATTTGCATCATTTGTTCACAAAAGAGAATTCGTCTATCAAAATCGTCTTCCACGAGCTCATTAGTTGGTACCAGTTTAGTGAGTGCATCTGATTTTCTGTCAATACGCGGAGAATCGAGGAATGGCTGTTTGACGAATCGACCTATGTGGATTTTCTTCAAGCATAAGCATTACATCCAATTTCTTGATGATCACTGAGTTTATTGGGAGGATTTTTCTTTAGCTGCCCGTACATGCCCATGTTCCCGAAAGTGCTTCTCTATTTTACTTACGGTACCTTGAGATATCGGCGGCAACTCCGGATATTTTTTTTAAATAGGCGAACAACTTCGACTTGCGTTCGTGTTCTGTCTCCGTAACCAATCATCTGCAGAATCGTTATCTTATGCATTTCTGTTGGTAAACCATCTCTCTGAATTGCAACACGAAAACTAAAGCAAAAAAGTTTAACACTGATAACTGTTAACTACTGTTACAATGACAAGCACGTTTCTAGGTAATTTCACTAAAGCTGATAATGGCCAACTTCTTAAATTTCAGGTTTGTTTTTTTTGCTGCTTACTCGTTTTTGTCGTTCGATTGTCGAGCAAAAAATTTTACGTATTTATAAGTAAGTTTTTATCTTATAGTAGGGAATGTAGGCAATTACAGATATTTATTTTTTTGTTATTATTAACATTTCAGAACCTAAAATTAACAAATAGTGTTACTCGTAAAAGTTTTATTTTAATGTAAGAATTTCCTACACTGGAGGAACTTATCTTTTTTCTTGTTAATTTCTGCAATAAAATTTAAAACCATAGCAGTTTTGAATAGAGAATGAAAAGGCCTTTCAAATGAAGTATCACAAGCCCCTACTTGAACCCCAATTTGAAAATTTAGGGTTGTAGCTCTCACCTGAAGGGGTTGAATTTAGGGATGACATTTTTACGTCGCAAGATGTCATTTTAGAATTAGAAATTGACGTGTCTCAGAATTTTCTAAAAAAATCATAATTATGGAGCTACTGAATTTATTCCATTTGGCTGTTCCACACTGTATATGGGACATTGGGTCAGACAAAAATCACCACGTTTTTTTTTACTATCATCTACTTTTAGGCTGTTAGTAAGGATTCTAGATCTAAATGTGCAGTATTTGAGTGTAAAATGGCTTTGGAGCAAAAACTTTTATAGCTCCATGAAAACCAATTTCATTCGGAACGAGAGTCAAAATTGGCGTAAAAATCGACTTTTAAACGGAAGCCTTTCATTTAAAGCGAGTGGAAAATATTTTCCTCTAATCGATACACACTTTTCAGTACCCGTTACGCGTGTACACCGAGGGAAATCCTTTTAAAGTAATTTCTAATTAAATTAGCGACCGGATGCCACAAAATGTCGCGCCAACAGAACTCAAAGCACTGCAAATCAATGATTTAATTCGACCAAACTGTTTAATTAATTAGTTGACAATTCCCGATTTATGTCAGTTTGCAGTTTATACCGTGTAGTATACGTAATAATAGTTAAACCCCACAGTAAATGTCATTCATTAGGCTTTCAGCAATACAAATCTGAAACGATTCGTTCCTGATTATAAATTCATAATGATATGGCTTTGTTCTAATTCCGAATGTTTTAATACGCTCATGAAGGTTCCCAGTATAATGCTACATAAACTGAAGCCGGCAAAACAAATATTATCCAGAGGATAAAAACACCATTAATATCATGGCAAAATCAAATACAAACTTTTATACGAGTAAGTACAGGGTGATCGATTTATCATAGGATGCGAGTTTTTCTCGGAAACCGCTGAGAGAGATTAGTTTTGTGAACGGTGAATCACTTTTACACACCTTCACTCGAAATTAAGGCAAAAATAAAAAATATGTCTTAAAGACGCTATGCCTCGCGAGGCCTTAAATTTTTTTTTTTTCAGCAACATACCTTTTTTACGTTACCATTAGAAAGTTATATTAAATGTGTGTTGTTTTTTTACATTTTTTTGTAACAATTGTTATAATTTCTGTATAAGATTATAATCAATTTATTTGCTTTTACTAAGAATTAAGATGGAAATAAAAAGTACATAGCTTAATGATGCTACGCATCTCAACGCCGATTTTTTTAGCAAAATACTTACCTGTTTTTTTATACTTTCTTTATTTCAAAAGTTATGGCCGATTTCCTGATGGAATTCCTTTATAGTTAATATCGCAAATTTGGAAATGAATTTTCCGACGCTATTGTTCGTTCAACATATACATAATACCTAAGTAAATATTATTTAATTTACTATAAAAAAAATGTATGTATGTAGGTTTTGATAGCTGAAATATTGTATAATTTATAATAAACAAATATCTAATAGTAAATAATATGCAATTAAATTTCTACTTAAATCTTTACAAATGAATAAATAAAGTAATAACAACAAGCAGAAAATAAAAAAATAATTATTTGGTTAATGTTCAATATGAACATTCAGTGAATTCAATAAAATAACACACAACAATCATAATATGAACATCATTGTTATTTAAGCACAACTCCTAACGTTTTCTTAGTTCATTAGAAGTTACTTTTCTGAAAATATTTCCACTTAATTCACAATAATTAATCAAAACACAAATTGTTTTATGCACAGCCCATTTGTCTTTACAATTGTTATTTAATTGTTATTTAAAAATTAAATAACAATTACTTTAATAAATACGTATGTATTTACTCAAAGTTAAGCGAAAAAACTGTTGTTCACACATACTTTCACAGTTAAATCCTGGGAGGTTTGAAAGTTGTTCACGGTTTATTACTCAGTTCTTTTTGCATTAGAAGATGTCCTCAATGGTGTGAAATTTAGAAATGGACTATTTAGTAGATTGATAATATTTTTAAGAGGATGCTTTAGTAGACCAAATAAGACTCTGGAATTCAGATACAGTTTTTGAAATAATGATGATAAAAAAGAGTTACCTATTCAAAAAATGAATCAAAATCAAAAACTTTTACAGATTATGAAGAAGGTTTATTGTTATAAAAAATCGAGGCGTGGCGATTTTTACCATCGTTTTCTATTAAGATCGTTAGCAAGCTATATTTTTTTATTTCTGTCTTAAAATGTAGAAGCTTCTGGCTTTAGTTTTCTAAACTTTAGTTTAAGAAACTAAACTTAGTTTTTTTAGTTTAGTTTAAATTATTAGGTTTTAGGCAAGTAAATTGATATACTTTTTATAGAAATTATATTAATTTAGCTAGCAGTATATAGTTTTCTCTCATGTTGAGTAAGGTCTCAAAAGTACTGTTGAGTACTGTTGAGTGTACTATTCAACAGTCAATGAGCCATAACTCTTTAAATATTCAAAATACAAAAAAAATGTTAAATAGAAAAAGAACTCACAATAATATTAAAAATAAACCTTTGTATATTACTTAGGGACGTTTAGCGCCATTAAGACATATTTTTATTTTTGCCTTAATTTTAGTGAAGGTGAATAACAGTGATTTACCATTCACAAAAATTAATTTCTCTCAGCCGTTTCCGAGAAAATCTCACTTCCTATGATAAATCGATCACCCTGTTTCAAGTTTTAGTTTACGCGTATGTATAGTAGTATGGATATTTATTGTAACATGTACATTTATTAAAAAAAAAGTTCTAAACCGTTGGCGCTTTTAACCACGACTAAATATGCATATTCAAAACCGACTCTAAAAATAAAAGGGACGTGTTTTTCACGGAAGTTAGGAAGTACAGCTTCCCTTTGCTTCTAAATAAAACTTAAATAATAATTAATAAATTTAAAAACAATATTTTTAAAAAATAATTATTATTTATATCAAATTATTAGTCAATCAGCATGTAAAATTCAATATTATTAATAATGATGTCAATGTTTCACTCGCAGTTTACGGTAACTGTAATTCTTTGTACATTTGGCGCTGTGTACTCTCCAGCTTCTCGTAAAACTCGCAAAGCCGCAGTCTTTTGAGTTGCGGCGACGCGGCACCGCGTGTATCCGTTATTAGCTATTATGTAAGTCACGGTTATTAGTTATTAAATTACATTTGCTTTCAGTATGATAGTAAGTACATGGTTTAACACTTAAAAGCAACGATAATGTGAGCGTTTCTCACTGCAAAACGACGAATTTAATAGTATCAACAAATTATAAAATAACTATTGAAAGGGTGCCAGTTAGTATAAGCTGTGACCGGCTCCGCATACGTGTGCTTTGCCTAATGGATCTCTCGATTCCTTCTCGACCCCTTTCAATGTGAATATGTTATATGTGATATAATTTCAAAAGTATTCTTGAAAAAAAGAAGGAGGTGATATTAACAAATAGGCTGACTCCACTTTTACAAATTTAAAAGCAGGCTAATCATGTCCGGTATTTTCAAATGGAAAATTATAAACGGTGTGAATGGTAAACTGACTGTGCGACATGACAAATTTCTACTACTGTCTATAAAAAAAAAATGGAACAATTATAAATTTTAAGATTTAGATTTAAATAATCCTCATAAATTATCAATAAGTAAATTAAAAGAGACTCATTTTGCCAAATTCATTTGTAGTCTTTTCTTAATGTAAGTCTCTTTTGTAGTCTTTTCTTAATGTAAGAGGCATTGCCCTCTGTGTCTTTCGTGCATAGGTGGAGAATTCCCCTTCAATTTAAATAATATAAGGTATATTTTTTATGATCACTTCTACCCCGTCCATAAAACTCACGAGACGCCCCTGAAAAATAAACACACCTATTTCTTTATCTCTTCGTTACAGAAAACGCCAGTTGTTACTGTTTTTTTTTTTGTGTGTGAAATTATGTAAGTATGTAAGTAAGTATCACCGCGGCGATAGCTCAGTGGGTAAAGCGCCAGGTGAGTAGATGGCGATTACCCCCGAGAACTATTATCCGCGCGGGTTCGAATCCCGCCTGTAGCAATTGGCACCTGTCACAGGGTTTGGTTGTGTGTTCTGTTTCTTTTCCATGTGTATTCTCCCTTTGCGCAGTTGTAATGACTCTTAGAGGGAGAATGTTAATTTCTGTGGTGTGATTGATTTATTTATTTATATGTGAAATTAAGAGCAACATATGGTAATTCGTCTGAACGCTAAACTCCGATAATGCGAGTGCAGCTACGCTCGGTCGGGTTGCGTTTCGGATGGGTGACCGTATCTGCTCTGTGAAAGTTTGTCGGGCAGATACATCTAGTGGATGGCACCAGAGGTGGCAATCTCAGCTGCTGAACCACTATCAGTGGGTTCGAGTCCCGCCTAATAGACTTGGTAACTCTATTAGGACATGGGTGTTACTGTGTGAGTGTATAGGGGGTTAGGTAGAAGAGCGTCGAGTGGAGAATATCGCCCCCGTAAAATTCAAAGGCACAAAAAATCTCGTAAAAAACATTACATGTAGAAAAATGTACATGCCATAAAATGTCGATTTTGGATACCTGTTGCAAACTTATTAAACTGTTTGTTAATTTATTTCATATGTGAACATTAATTTATTGTATTTACTTATCTGTTACCGAGTAATACCAAATTTTAAACGCCTAAATTTATATGTCATTATTAAATAAATGTATTATACACAACACTGTGATTACTTTTAGTAACCTCATATATATTTCAACAAAAATTCTTTCAACAATACTGGCATTTAAGAGGGGTTTCTAGAGTAGAAACTCAACAAAATGCAAAAAAAGTTTTTTGAGACTATGTACCGGGTGGGCAAATTTCGATGTTTTTATAGGGTATCTCGGTAACTGTAAGGGCTATGGAAAAATGAACCTACCTTTCCCGACCTTTTTTTCGAGATAAATTCATTGGTGAAAACCAGAATTTGCTATATCTTTTCGTTTTCGAGTTGTAAACGAAAATTGATTTTTTTGAGTTTTCGATTGGTGTCGATAACTCGGTTGTTTGTAAAATTAGAAGAAATCTGTTTGCACGTTCTACAGGCACTTTTTTTAAGTAGAATAGGATTTCCTTAACAGATTTTTTATATCTTGTGTAGTTTTCGAGTTATGGCATAAACTTCTATTTTTTTAAATGGAAACCATAGTTGGCTATGATTTAGCTAAAAAGAGGATTTTTTCTCTTTACAACGATATATAGTTTGTGGGGTCTATGATGAGTGTTTATGCGGAAACAGTTAAAAATTTTAATTTTTGTATAGGTATACTTACTTTGTTTTTTCTTTGCAGGAAGAGTAAGTTTCTATAGTAACACATTGTTACAACAATGTTTTAATAATAATAACTGTTGCTATGGAAATTTACTCCTGCGAAAAGTAACATAAATACATAGTAACAGTCGTATATAATGAATGGTATATTAAACTGAAATAACTAATTATGACATATTAGTGACTAATTAATAATTAATTATAACATATTCATAACAAGAAAGTTTAACACACTTAACAATCAAATTTGTAACAAATAATGTATGTAAAAAATACGATACAATATATTTTACAAAAACAAAACTAGACAGATTAAAAAAAAATACGAGCATGATTATTTACCTAAAGTTTTCAAATTGTCGTCCGTTGTTTGCGATGCACAGTTCACATCGCTTTGAAACACTTTTTTGTTGCATTATAGATGTGAATATTTGAAACGGAATTCAGACAGTCTATAAGATTTTCTCTCAGTTGAACCAGTGTATTATTTGTCTTTTTGTATAAATTGTCTTTAATGGTTCCCCAAAAAAGAAATCTAACGGTGAGAGATCTGGCGACCGAGGAGGCCACTTTACTGGCCCATTGTTCCCTATCCATTTCTCCCCAAAATTAGTATTTAATAATTCCGAGATTAAATTAGTATTATGGGGGTGGTGCCCCGTCTTGTTGAAAAATACATGTCGTCTTTCGTTAAGTGGCAAGTTGTCTAAAATTCTTCTACTATGTGGTAGTTTATCATATTGTAATACCGTTGACCATTTAAATTGTCATCATAAAGTTGGTAAGCTAAAATGCGGTTATTATATAGGGCACACCATACACTAAAACCGAAACGTCCTTGATTTTGAACATCAACAGTCTGATGAGGATTATCTTCAGACCAATAATGTTTGTTGTGTCGGTTGAAAATTCCGGCACTACTTACGTAACTTTCATCTGTCCAAATGATATTTTTAAAAATAATTGGTCTTGCTCAATTTGTTGTAGGTACCAATTGCAGAAATCCAGTCGGCGTTCAGGATCAGTTGGAAGGAGCTGTTGTTGTTTCCTTTATTGTATAAGGTCTAAATTTGTGTTTTTTTTAAACTGAAAGTGCTCTTCGTCGCGATATACCAGACTCTGCTTCAATTTGCCTACTTGAAATTGAAGGATTTACGACTACCATACCAACAACATTTATGGCAACATCCTCAGCATCTTGAATACGATAATTTTTTGGTCTTGGTTTATTAAATCCTCCGTATTCAACGAGGTTTTTTTTTAGTCTACCAAAGATGGACATATTAGGTTGTCTCCTTTCAGGGTAGCGATTAAAATATGCTTCCGATGCAGCTTCAGAATTATATCCATTTTGAATAAAACACTAGCATATTAAACTTTTCGTATTTTTGATACCCTAACGCCCTTTTCATTTTTTTTTTCTAAACATTTTAAAAAAAAAATAAAAAAAAAACAAAAAAAAAAAAAAAAAAAAAAAAAAAAAATATATAAGGTTTTTTAACCCCAAATACCAAAAATTTTTTTTTTCAAAAAAAAAAAAGCCTCTATTTTTAAAAAATTAAAAAAATAAAAAAACCCTTTTTTAAAAAAAAATATTTTTTTTAATTTTTTCTAAAAAACCCCCCATAAACCCCCCAAAAAATAAATTATTTTTAAAAAAAAAAAAAAAACTTTTTTATTAAAACAAAACCAAAAAAATTTTCCTTTTTAAAAAAAAAAAAATTTTAACATATACATAAAAAACACACAAAATATAAAAAAACTGTTAAGGAAATCTATTCTACTTAAAAAAGTGCCTGTAGAACGTGCAAACAGATTTCTTCCAATTTTACAAACAACCGAGTTATCGACACCAATCGAAAACTCAAAAAAATCAATTTTCGTTTACAACTCGAAAACGAAAAGATATAGCAAATTCTGGTTTTCACCAATGAATTTATCTCGAAAAAAGAGGTCGGGAAAGGTGGGTTCATTTTTCCATAGCCCTTACAGTTACCGAGATACCCTATAAAAACATCGAAATTTGCCCACCCGGTACAGTGA
>JAPWTK010001426.1:0-43649 GCA_029963805.1 Aromia moschata
CTCTGGGTTGTTATGAGGTGCTCCCTTCACAATACTCAGTGTGGCGCATTTATCCAGGCCGAAGGACATTTTGATGTCGTCGCTGAAGGTCCTAATAGTTTCAATGAGAGCCTGGAGATTTGCCTTGGACCCACTAAATAGTTTTAGATCATGTATGTAGAGCAGGTGAGTGAGTGTTGCTCGGCTTCTCAAGTTGATCTTGTACCCAGCTGTTGTTTTATTGAGTAGCGTAGATAATGGATTGAGTGCCAGACAGAACCAAACCGGCGAGAGTGAATCACCTTGGAAGATTCCCTTCTTGATCTCAACTTGACCTGTGTTCCCTCCAGAGACCCAAATGTTTGTTTTCCATGACTGCATAAGATGTTGGAGAAGAGCTCTTATCCGAGGGCAGACTTTGTAAATTTCCAGGACTTTAAGTAGACAGTCGTGAGGTACCGAGTCGAACGCCTTGCTGTAGTCGATGTAACACAAATGCAGGTTTCTTCTTACTTGGGCTTGCTCAATACCACAGCGTCGATTGTCAGTTGATGTTTACACCCCGCTGCGCCTCTGATGCATCCCTTTTGTTCTTCCTCAAAAATGTTGTTTTCCAAGCAGTGACGATAGATTTTTTTCATTTATGATAGACGTGAACAGCTTATATATTGTGGACAGACACGTGATGGGTCTGTAGTTCATCAGTTGTGCAGCATCACCCTTTTTGAAAAGCATGAACGTGTTGCCTATCATCGGGAAGTCAGGTACGACATGCGAATCGTTGATCGCCTCCGTGAAACACGTTGTCAGAATACCATGAGATGCAGGCAGGTGCTTGATCCAGAAATTGTGAATCCCATCAGGGGCCGGTACTTTCCAGTTCTTGGTCCTCTGATTTCCGCAGTTACGTCCTCGTCTGTAATGATTCCGACAGCCATTTGGTTGAGATCTTCGTTGTGTGCTTCAATTTCCTCATTCCATGTAGCGTTCTCGTTGTATGTGTCGGCGTCACTCCATATAGAATTCCAGTATGTTGTGAATCGCGCTGGATCGATTTCTGCAGGTTTTCTTCATCCTGTTTCTCCAAGCTCCTCAAAAACTGCTTTTGGTTGTTCTCGAACGCAGCATTCTGTTGTTTCCTTTTTGCCAGCTTGTTGTATCTCCGTAGCTTGACACCCTTCGCTTTCGCCTTTTGTCTTAGAAGATCTTGAGGTTCAATAGTTGTTGCCGATGGGTCTGCATTATTTAGATCTATCTGCGCCTTTCTAGCTATAGCTTGTGTTTTAGCCATGACCCTTCGAGTTGTTTCCTGCTAGAAATTCGTTGAGGACATCGGCGTCAGCTCTATGCTCATCGATGTTCTTCAAGTCTCTTCCTCCACATTGGGGCATCACTGTTCTTGTTCCTTCGGTTGGGGTTCGACGTATACACTTGCTGTAAATTCAATTCAAGGATTAGTGCTGATGCACAATACACACCCAAATGTGCCTTTTGTAGATTATTTGTGCCATCTAAATATTGTTGTAAGAATACTGTTGGCACTGGATATTATATCACGCGCTTTGTTGGCATTCCTCAGTTTAGGTATTCTAGGCCTATTTAGTGGATTCACGAACTCATTGTGGGTCACTAGTTGTAGAAATCGTTCACAGTCGTTCTTCATGTTGGCTTCTCGGTAAGTGTACATCACTAATTCTTCCCTCCAGTCTAGATGGCGATGAAGTTGGGCTAATAAGTCTTTGCGGTGGTTGGATTTCTTCTTCCCGTACTTCCGGTTGAAGGTGGAACTCCTCTTGTTGGTATAGGAACTGACCGACTTCTCTCTTGACTTCCTGTAGTTGAAGATCTGTGAGGTAGCGCTTCCTAACGATGACGTTTTTCCTGTCTACAATGTTTTGTTCGGTGATGTTGAAGGTGGGGTTTCGCGCAAAAAATTCGGCATGTAGTAAATGTCTTATTATTATTATTTCGCCGACTTTATAGTCACACTTCTCAGCGTAAACGCTGGGAAACATTCACCCATTCCTGCTGCAGACAGTGATGGCTTGATATCTCATCCCCGCCTCCAGCAGAAATTAGGCTCAGGCGAGGGGGGGAAATTCATCCTATATCAAAACCTTCCTTACAATGTGGCAAGTTTGTAACAATATTGCCTTCTGGCCATTTCTAATGACATTAAAAGATAGTTCCAATGCCGCGATGTTCTTGGCGAATATCGTCGTCATCCTCCCTCTGCCATATTACTAGGGCGTACGTCTCCACTTTCTCCAGTTTCCATAGGCGCTTCAGCTCGATTGACAAATTTTCGTATTTCGCGATCTTCTCCCGTTCAGTCTTCTGAATGTTGTGAGTAAGTGGCACTCACTGCGATGTCTATGATGATCCCTCTTCGTTGTTCCTTGTTGATCAGCACAATATCTGATCAGTTGAGGTCCACTATTCGATCGGTGATGATTAGCCTATCCCAGTACATCACAGCAACTTCCGATTCCAGCACAGCTTCCGGGGTGTATTTGTAGTATGGCGGAGGCGTCGCTAACAAGCCATGCCAGGCGCCAGTTGTTGGTGAACCATCTTCGCAAGTTGGTTGTGCCTGCCGAGATATGCTGACTCTGATAGCGCGGGGACACCCTCCTATTATGTGTTCTATGGTTTCGCCTGCAGATCCGCATTTTCTACATGGGTCTTCGACGTCGTCTCTCAGGATATTCTTCTGGTAATTTCTTGTTTTTATAACCTTGTCCTGAATGGCAGTCAAGAAGCCTTCGGTCTCGGGGTACAGATAGCCGTCGGTAAGCCATTTTAATGAATTTTCTTTGTCGATGTGGTCTGGCTGTAGCATTTTGGAAAACGGCCCTGCAAAGCATGTTTCATCCACTGGGTCCGGAGCTCCTCTTCTGTTGGTACATCGACCGGGATAAGTTCCCATCCGAGGCTCAAAGGCGTGTAACCAACGTCCTCTCTTACTACTGCTGTTATTAGCGGGTCCCTGTTCGTTAGCAGTTTTCTTCTTAAAGAAGCTTCTTGATTAAGGCACTGATTTTTGATGTTCAATAGACCTCTCCCACCTCGTATTCGCGGCAGGTAAGAGTCTGATTACGGAAGAGTTTGTGTGTAAGTGCCTGAACTTAGTTAGGAGCCGCCTGGTAAGTCGGTCGGGCTCATCAAGATCAGTAACGGACCACTTGACGATTCCAGAGTATGTCAGCACTGGGACAGCCCACGAGTTGATGGCTTTGACAAGATTGACTCAGATAAAAGCGTATTCAGCAACTTTGTCACGCGGCTCTTGTATTTCTCTTGGAATTCTTTCTTCAGTTGTGTGTGGTTGATCCTGCCGTCTTGACACACTCCCATGTAACGGTATTGCTCTTCCGGTGGTAGTTGATGGATGTCGGCATGTACCTCTGGATTGTTATGAGGTGCTCCCTTCACAATACTCAATGTGGCGCACTTATCCAGGCCAAAGGACATTTTGATGTCGTCGCTGAAAGTCCTAGTAGTTCCAATGAGGGCCTGGAGATTTGCCTTGGTCCCACTGAATAGTTTCAGATCGTCCATGTAGAGCAGGTGAGTGAGTGTTGCTCGGCTTCTCATAGTGATCTTGTACCCAGCTGTTGGTTTATTGAGTAGTGTAGATAATGGATTGAGTGCCCAGCAGAACCGAACCGGCGAGTGAATCTCCTTGGAAGATTCCTTCTTGATCTCAACTTGACCTGTGTTCCCTCAAGAGACCCAAGTGTTAGTTTTCCATGACTGCATACGATGTTGGAGAAGAGCTCTTATCCGAGGGCAGACCTTGAAAATTTCCAGGACTTTAAGTAGCCAGTCGTGAGGTACCGAGTCGAACGCCTTGCTGTAGTCGATGTAACACATATGCAGGTTTCTTCTTCTTACTTAGGCTTGCTTCAATACCACAGCGTCGATTGTCAGTTGATGTTTACTCAGTTTATTATTATTATTATTATTATTTCGCCGATTTTATAGTCACACTTCTCAGCGTAAACGCTGGGAAACATTCGCCCATTCCTGCGCAGACAGTGATAGCTTGATATCTCATCCCCGCCTCGAGCAGAAATTAGGCTTAGGCGAGGGGGAGGAATTCATCCTGCCCCAAAACCTTTCTTACAATATGACATGTTTGTAGTACAACTGCCTTCTGGCCATTTCGAATAATATTATCAGACAGTCCTAATGCCGCGATGTTCTTGGCGAATCTGGTCGTCATCACGCCCTCTGCCGATATTACTAGGGCGTACGTCTCACCTTCTCCAGTTTCCATAGGCGCTTCAGCTCGATTGATAGATTTTTTCGTATTTCGCGATCTTCTCCCGTTCAGTCTTCTGAATGTTGTGAGTAGTGGTACTGCGATGTCTATGATGATCCCTCTTCGTTGTTCCTTGTTGATCAGTACAATGTCTGGTCGGTTGAAGTCCACTGTTCGATCGGTGATGATTAGCCTATCCCAGTACATCACTGCTACTTCCGATTCGCACAGCTTCCGGGTGTATTTGTAGTATGGCGGAGCCGTCGCTAACAGGCCATACTTAAGTGCCAGTTGTTGGTGCACCATCTTCGCAAGTTGGTTGTGCCTGCCGAGATATGCTGACCCTGCTAGCGCGGGACACCCTCCTAATACGTGCTCTATAGTTTCGCCTACAGATCCACATTTCCTACATATGTCTTCGAACGGCGTCAGTCTCTCAGATATGCTTCTGGTAATTTCTTGTTTTTATAACCCTGTCCTGAATGGCAGTCAAGAAGCCTTCGGTTTCGGGTACAGATAGCCGTCGGTAAGCCATTTTAAAGGAATTTTCTTTGTCGATGTGGTCTGGCTGTAGCATTTCGGAAAACGTCCCTGCAAAGCATGTTCCATCCACTGGGTCCGGTGCTCCTCTTCTGTTGGTACGTCGACCGGAATAAGTTCACATCCCAGGCTCAAAGGCGTGTATCCAGCGTCCTCTCTTGCTATTGCTGTTATTAGCGGGTCCCTGTTGTTTAGTATTTTTCTTCTTAAGGAAGCTTCTTGGTTAAGGCACTGATTCATGATGTTCAATAGACCTCTCCCACCTCGTCTTCGAGGCAGGTAGAGTCGAATTACTGAAGAGTTCGTATGCAATTGTCTGAATTTAGTTAGAAGCCGCCTGGTAAGTCGGTCGAGCCATCGAATGAGATCAGTAACAAGACCATAACGATTCCGAAAGAGTATGGAATTCCTTCTTCAGTTGTGTGTGGTTTTGCCACAAGGAGAAGAAAAGCGACAACAAGAGGATGAAAAGCGACGACAGGCGAACGAACGACGACGATAGGAAGACCGTGAGGAGGCAGAACGACGACGACAAAAGGACCGTGAGGAGGCAGAAAGGCTAGAGGAAAAGCGAGGACAAGAGGACTGAGAAGAGTCAGAGAGGATACATCAGGAAATTTTGAGGTCTCAAAAAGTAATAAACTCTAGGTTGAATAAATTTTCCGGAAGAATTGATGGTGAGAACAAATACATTAATCAAATCAAAAAGGTGGTTGCAGAGAATAAGGAAGAAATGGAAAGAAAACTGGAAGACACCAAATGGCAAGTGCAGAGAGAAATACTGGAAAGGATAAGAAGGTCTGGACACCAAGTGCAACGTACGTTGATAACCAGGAGATGGTTCGACCTAGGTACTCCGTTACAACCATTCAAACCTTATGCATGCTGAAAGGTCAGTACACAAAATGCTTAAGCCTCCTACGTACGATGGACAGTCATCAGGATCCATGTACCGCAGACAGTCTTGAGGCTGCCGCAAAGGCGAACGGATGGACTTCACTCAAAATGGCTACTTCGCTTGTCATATCTCTCAGAGGTCAGGCTCTAGAACTTTTACAAAGCATCCCCGAAGAGCAGCCAAAGGATTGTGACAGAATTGTAGGAGATTCGAGAAATAAGATATGGACACAATCTCCGTCAAGTTTACCAGTCCCCAGATCAAGAGACAGCAAAGAAGCAACGAGTCTTTCAAGAATACGAAGCTGACATCGAACGACTCGTCCATTTGGCTTACCCTCAAGCATCTAAAGAATTTCTCGAACAAATTGGCATCCAAACTTTTATTGATGCATGCCACAGAAATGCAGCAAGTCTTGCGGCTTGGGAGACACTCCACGATCAGTAATGTCTGGTAGCTGCCTTTGAATTTTTTTTTGTTTTGAATGAATTCAAAGCTGCTAAAGAAGCCTCGAGGAGCTACAAACCTCTAGTAAGGCAAGTTAAATTTGGCCGAAATGCCAGTCACTTGTCAGAATCACAAAGAAAATGACATGAGAAACATTAAATGAGATGAGACGACAATCCAAACTTACACGCAAGGAGACAAGGCGCTGCTACAATTGTGGGAGAATTGGGCATCTACAGCGCCTTTGCAGAGTCAGGACAAGGTATCAGTCAAGAGCATACTCACCAGACCGACAAGAGGAATATAGATCAAGATCCAGGAGGCCAAATGAAAGGAACTGGAGAGAAGAAGGAAACAGGACACCGACGAGTACACAGCACAGAAACGGTCGATTCCCCTTCCCCAGAGCGAGAATCTCGTTCCAAATCGCCGGGAAGAGATTCGGAAAACGACAATTAGTCGATGCTAGGGGGCGCGTGTCGACTACTTATACCCAATGCCCCAAGATTTCTATCTCAGGTAGAAGTAGCGATGCAAGAGAGAACCAGGACGCATAGGTGCGGGAGATGTCCGATCAGCACCTCTGTGGCCAGCATGATGAACGAGCCGGCGATATCAAGAAACAAGAACGGGCCCGTCTGCGTGGACATTATGGACAGGGTGAAGAAGGAGTTCTACCTGTACTCAATTCTTCGAATGGAGACGCGCAATCAACTGTTAATGGCAACAACAGTACAAGTCGAAGATGGATGATCCTCGGAGGAACTGAAGAAAAGCCAGAAGAAAGACAACGATCTGGAGGTTAATCCGGAACTCGGTAAAGAATGGAGTACGACTGACTTGGCAGGAAGTTTCCAGATGTGGTACTACTATTAGGGGATACTGGGCTCAATGGAGTTCCCTTTGTCTTCGCGATAGTCTACTGCATCGGAAGGGTAGAGCCCCGATGGAGTATCCAGCCGAACCGGAGGACATTTTGGAGTAAACAGGACTTTGGCTCGAGTAAGGACCGATTTTAATGGGTAAACTGTCGCCGAGACATCGAAGAATGGTGCAAAAAATGTGATCTATGCTCTGCCAAAAAGGGACCAAAAACAAGAAGCCGTGGTAAAATGGTGCAGTACTTATCCGGAGCATCATTTGAAAGAGTAGCCGCGGACATTTTAGGACCATTACCTGTAACCGACCGTGGCAACGGTACTTGATGGTGGTAATGGATTATTTCTCGAAATGGCTTGAATTAGTACCTCTCCCTAATCAAGAAGTAGAAACTGTAGCTGAAGCTTTCATCGAAAATGTCATAGTTAAACATGGAGTACCCCTCGAGCTGCATTCCGATCAAGGAAGAAACTTCGAATCAGAGCTATGGCAAGAAGAGATGAAAATGATGGGCATTAAAAGCAAACCCGACCTACTGCGCTTCATCCCCAGTGGAATGGTATGGTTGCACGCCAACAGAACCATATGCCACTACCTGTCTCCTGGTGAAAATTTCACTATTTGTCTCTGAAAATCAAAGAGACTGGGACAAATTGGTGCCACTGTTCTTGCTGTCATATAGAAGTTCCCAGCAAGAATCAACTACCTACACTCCGTCTATGCTGACCTCTGGAAGAGAAATTAAGCTGCTTACTGACCTCATGCATGCCCGTCCACTAGAAGAAACTGAAGAGCGATCTCTGCGAATTTGTGAAGACTTGCGATAGAGAATGGACGTGGTTCACGAATTTGCCAAGGAGAAGCTGAAAATGCAGAGCGACGAAATGAAGCAGCGTCTCGACACTACATCAACAAATACTGCATTTGAGACTGGTGATGCAGTATGGTTGTACGCCCCAAAAAGGATGAAAGGAAGAAGTCGAAAACTCCAGAGGAATTGGGAAGGCCCGTACACCATCATAAAGAAAATTAACGACCTGGTCTACCGCATCCAGCTTTCTCAAGAAGCAAGCCGAAGGTGATCCATCTAGAGAGAACTCGCCAAGATATACAGGACATGATTGGTATCCACCCGATTGGACATATATCCACCCGATTGGTTTGTCGTCGAAAGATCCAACGCCTAGGACTGAAGACAGTGTTATTCGGGACGAATAACTTTGAAAAGAGGATCAGTGTGACATTTGTTAAGTGTTATTAGTGACAGCTGGCAGTTATTAAGTTTTATAGTTTATATACTTAGTCTATTTAGTTTATACAAGAGCTGTCAGTAAAGAAGTTTGTATGGAATGACATACATATTAAATTATTCTAGATGTCAACTGAATTTTCTAGACCATTTAATCTATAAATAGTGGTGTTGTTGCTAGAATAGAGTTAGTTGTGATTCGAATGTTACACAGTTAAGTTTGACAAGTTGTAAAGTGTGAATAAACGTGTTTGGAATTGAAGAAGTAATCATTTAGAGAAATACGTAACATTATTATTATTATTATTTAATACTTATCAACTTTCAATTACTTACTTATTTGAGAGCTTATTAAATGATTTAACAAAATGAAATTTTTTGTTTGGAAAATGTATTTCTATTTCTAAAATCTATTTCTTTTTGTCTCTTTAATATCTCTACAATATTTTTGCTATAATCTTCTCTCAATCACATGTACGAGTACTTACTTATTTTATAAATAACTGTAGAAAAAACTGGTTATATGGAGTCATAAAAAAACGTCATCAAAAGTTGGCCGAGAAAAAAAGACGTATTTCTATTCTTGATCGAATTTATAACCTTATTATACTTGTCAAGACTGTCACATCATATGACAGCCATTGTTTATTTTACAAATTGTGACAGTCACTTGTCAAAAGTTTGACATAACCGAAAAGCTTAGACATGACCGCTATTTCCATCTATGTCGTTCATAGCCAGAGTTGATGACGTTTTTTTTGGTGTGTCTCTATATAAGACTGTACTATTGTTAATGCACATGTGCAGACATATCTGTCATAAAACATTTTCAAACAGAATACAAATTTTCCAGAGTCCATAGTCCTTATAATAATATGCTTCTAAAAAAGCAGCTGTCTCGCATCAAGATTAAACGTGCCACTTAGAAACCCAGTCCCATATTGCAGTTTGGTCTTCGCGAAACATAAAAACGTCATAAAAACAGTTTGATACAGAACATATATTTTTAATTTGAGGGCAGCACAAAGGGCAACACTTTGAGGGCATCAGTCGATTGCGGCTTATTGGCATAACCTGTTACTTTAGAAAACCCCCAAGAAAAATTCCAGCGGGGTTAAATCGCATGATCTTGGTGACCAATTGACGTCACCTCCGCGAGAGATAACCATACCCTATAATCGTTCATGCAGAATGTCCATCATAGCGTTCGCTAGCCGGTGGCACGTAGCCCCATCCTGCTGAAACCACATGTCGTCCACATCCATATCGTTCAATTTTGGGCCAAAATAAATTGGTTGTCATTAATCTGTACTGGTCGCCGTTGACAGTGATGGCCTCATTAACGTCATTTTCCAAAATCAGCACAAAACAGTAACTTTTTGTGGATGCAGTGTCACCGGGCGAACTTCGTGTGGGTTGGCGTCGTCCCATATATCTGCAATTTTGCTTGTTAACATAGCCAAACACTCGGAAGCCCAGTCAGCGAACAACCGGCATTGTCTATGGTCAATAACTTTGGGCTTCTGGGTCAGTTGGATCTTGTACGGGTGCTTGCCCAAATATCGACGGAAAATTCGCTAAGTTGAAGTCTGCGAAAAGCCGAGTTCTTATGCACGACAAGGAACCGACTGCCTCGGGTTCTCCTGCACACTTACACAGACAGTGGCGATGTTATCGGCCGATTTGGAGTTCTTTTGACTTACTGGTGTTGGCAGATTGCATACCGAAGCGTTCATCTCGAATTTGGCCACCAAACGTTGGAGAGTCGACTTTGAAGGGCCATCGCGTCTGCCGTAAAATGGGCGCAACGCGCGCAACGTTTTCACTAACGAACGCTAATTTCGATAATAAAGTTTTATCATTGGACGTAGCTGCTCAATCCTATAATTTGCCATGGTGAATTGGCAGAGGGACTGAATAATAAACAACATATTTGACAGACGCTGCCAAAACAACATGGCAGCCACAGCTTATCAACATCAACCCGCCCCTACTGGAAAACATAAATGGAATAAATTAAGTAGCTCCATATTATGCATTTTTAGAAAATCATGAGACACGTCAATTTCTAATTCTAAAATGAGATCTTGCGACTTAAAAATGTCAGCCCTAAATTCCCCTAAAACCCCCTTGAAATGACAGCTACAACCCCTAAATCTTCAAATTGGAAGTAGGGGCTTGTGACACTTCATTTGAAAGGTATTTTCATTCTCTAATCAAAACTGCTTTGTTTTTTAAATTTTATTGCAGAAATTAAAAAGAAAAAAGATAAGTTTCTCCAGCGTAGGAATTTCGGCCTGCGTTCGTGTTCTGTCTCCGTAACCAATCATCTGCAGAATCGTTATCTTACGCATTTCTGTTAGGTAAAACCATCTCTGAACTGCAACACGAAAGCGAAAGCAAAAAAGTTTAACACTGATAACTGTTAACTACTGTTACTATGGCAAGCAAGTTTCTAGGTAATTTCACTAAATCTGATAATGGCCAACTTTTTAAATAATGTCAGGTTTGTTTTTTTTGCTGCTGGTTTGGTCATTCAATTGTCAGCAAAATTGTGTTGTGACAAATAGTGTTACTTATAAAAGTTTTATTTTAATGTAACGATTTTCCCTACGCTGGAGATTTATTTTTTATCTTTTTTCTTGTTAATTTCTGAAACAAAATTTAAAACCATAGCAGTTTCGAATAGAGAATGAAAACATCTTTCAAATGAAGTATCACAAGCCCCTACTTCCAATTAGGAAAATGTAAGGGTTGTAGCTGTTACCTGAAGGGTTTGAATTTAGGGATGACATTTTTACGTAAGATGCCATTTTTAGAATTAGAAATTGACGTGTCTCAGAATTTTCTAAAACAGTGCATAATGCTGGAGCTACTGAATTTAGGTATTCCATTTGGCTATTCCACTATTTGTTACTCTTTGCCTAAGTTGTTGCTCTCTTCTATACCAAAGAACTATGCCCAGTTTGGGCCATGAAAGTGCAGTCACGAGTTATATATCGATCGATAGAAGCACGTTTGCTGAGTAAAAAAATAGGTATTTTTGATGCGCTCCTGGACGTCCCGTATCATATCTGCATTCCAATGGTCCAAGTTTCATAAAAAAACTGGGCATAGTTCTTTCAGATTTTTTGCCCTTAGAGAAGGGAAATACGAGGGCGATAATGCTTAATATTAATATAATAATAAGTTTTCTCATAATATCTCAATGAAATTTTACTTGTTTATAGATATATAGATATAAAGTCACATATACAGGGTGTGCCGAAATTACTATATACAGGGTGTCCCGAAATTAATGGGGACAGAGCAAGACTAGATTCCTTACATTAAAATAGTGCTATATAGCCAAACTTACCTTAGTCCATTTGTGATACAAAAAAGGTCGTTAAAGTTAAAATTTTGAATTCAAAATTCTTAAAATTATTAGAAAGTTTTCAAATAAAAACTTATTTTCCGAAAAAAAATTGGAATTGGGGTTTTCTGGGACAAGAAAAAGGAATCCGTACTTAACTTTGCTGTAAACGTTAGAGGGTGCTACATAATGTACTCTTAATTGGTGCTTTTTTCTCCGAGTGTGTACGACAGTTTTAATTATTATTCTCTACTCTATTTTACAGAAATAAAATATACTTGTTTCATGTTCAAAGGTAACCATTTTCGACTTATTTACTGTTTTTCCATTGAATGCAATTTAATTTTCATTCGATTTCTGTATTTGGGGTATTTTAAAATCAAATGCTTACAATGACCCTATACGAGTATACACACGGTATGAGCTATGGCAAGCAATTTTTAATTCTGAGCAATTTAATAAGAAATGAAGAAACACTATTTAGTATTAGACAATCGTTTATGAGCGAATAGAATATATACTAATGTAAACGAGAGCAATGTTGGGAATTTTAGCGGAATGTAATTAATTTACAGGATATTATTAATAAAAATCTTTAGGTGTAGTTTCCATGACAATAAAATATATTTTATTTCTTCTTAAATTAACTTTTTGTGAATGGTAAATGCAAATATATTTATTAGGTATTGATATATAATATATTTATTAGAATAAAAGTTTAAAATGTTCTTGCATGAGAATAAGTACAAACTTTTATCTGGAAAATTAAATTGCATCCAATGGAAAAACACTACATAAACCGAAAACGGTTATCTAAGGCTAAGGTTAAGGTTATCAGTCTATCTAAGTCAAGTACGGATTGATTTTTCTCGTCCCAGAAAAACTCCCGAATCCAAATTTTCAAAGTAATTCTTTGAAAAATTTCTAAAAGTTTAATAATTTTGAGTTCAAAATTTTAACTTTAACGTCCTGTAACTTTAATATCTCTACACTACCAGTAAGCATTTGTTTTGCGTCATTTTGTAAAATTATGAAGACCTATTTTAGCTCATATTTTGGCTCATCCCTTAGCTCACTTTCATTTAAAAATTATTTGTAGTGGAAATTTGCACACGATACAACAAATCATTAATTCGGTCTAGTTTCTGGCCTACATTTTAAAAATTATATCTATGTATTGTATATCTACATCAATGGTAGTTTTACCTTTTATGGATTATGTTACATATTCTAATATATATTCTGATGGTATTATTAACATTCTAGCTGAAATACATAATTCCATTAAAATTTTGAAAATACATAGATCATCACATATAGATGACCACATGATTTTAATCATATATATTCATCAGAGTGTAGAACTAAATAGACACAGTTTATTTAAGTGACAATTTAAAATCACGTTACAAAGAAAGTGTCAGTACAAACCGTATTTGTTATTGATACATGCAATATAATTCGTATAGTCATTACATAAAAAAATATATCCTGCTGATATAAAACATAAACAACTTGCATCATGTTCGTATCGTCAATATCGTGATCCGTATTGTAAGAATTATGTGTATACCAGTGCTAGTATGATCCAGCCAATTGTGAGTTACGTGACAGATAAATGTAGGTACCTAAATTAAACACAGAAGTAGACAAAATGTCGTTAAATTATATTTAAATATAATTATAATTGAATATAATTTAAACTTAATAATAGCGTTAAACATGTATTATTAGTTAAAAGAAGAAGTTCGGTAGCTTTCGAATTAACTTTGATATTCCACTGTAACTACTCATATGGTTGACATTGCTACAAAAGAGTTACAAAACACCACCACCATCCTTCTAAATTCGCTATCCAATTAAGTTGAAAATCTATATATTTGTCATAGTATGAAATGCAAGTTATCCAAACACAATTATTGGTAGGAGATAAGAGAACGGTTAAACCAAAGAAAAGTTCATAAAAAATACATTTTTAACTCATGAATGTGGTGTGCAAATGTGTAATCATGCGGAAAAACTAAAAGAAAGAACACGCTATTTTGAAATTTCGTAAATAATTCGTAGACAGGCTCTAAACACAAAAATCCCAAATTGAATGTCTAGAAAAGTGGAGATGGAAACGTTTAGATTGTCATTTCGAAGTAGTATTAAACTAGTATTAAACAATTGAAAATTTTGGAAAGCCTGAACAATTCACCTTCATTAGCCATAAAAATCAAACTTTTTCTCCGATTACGACTTCTACTCTCCTACGTTTTAGAAGTTACCAATGCAATTCCATAGAAAATGTGGACATCTTGCATATGTGTGTCAAGTTTTAAGTTAATATCTCGAAGCATTAGCCAAACATTTTTAGGCGAAGAACACTGGGAGCAAGATTAATGAAACTAACTTTGTTCTTGGGTGCGGCAACCTCAGTTATGTATGGTTTAAGGGTGTGGCAATTAACACACTCTAGCCAAAGCATGAACGTTGGTGGGAGTTTCCTGTTTTCAGGTGTAGCAAACACGCTTTACCTCAGCCGCCACAAGAACGTGGTTCGGTGGTGTTCCGAATATCTCGTTTGGGCTGAGGAACTTCACAGCATCAAATACCAGGCTAATCGAACATTCAAAATGAGGCTAATGTTGGAGTGATAAGAGTCCTTGACCTGATTTTGACAGAAGAGAAGTTATTACAAAATCGGCTTTAAAAAGGAATATTTTGTCTTTTTCATCACTAAGAAAAAGACATAAAGATGGAATATGGAAGAAATGATTATTACAGAGAATCTTCTACCTGGGGTTCGCCAGGGCGTGTCTGAAGCTGGCGTTGGACATGACAGCGTACGGGACGTCGGTGGCAGATTATTTTGAGGAGGTGGGCGGGCGCCTGTCGTGCAAGAAGCTACAGTTCCATAACATTCACAGGCCAATAGAGGAGCGGATGACATGAGAAGGACGGAAGAAGATGGAAGAAGACGGAAGGAAGCCTCTCTATCCCTGGGTTCTCCAGCCGTTCGACGGAATGTTGGCTGATTCAAAAATTATGGGTCTATAATTTTGATACATATTCTCAGGTTATCGGGTAAGCAAAACAAACGTGCAGACAATTTGGCATGGACGTACAGACAGCTCGAAAGAATTTTTTGGTTAAACTTACAATCTTGGCATTGGATAACAATTACGCTTATTGAGGGATTAGTTACAGTACAAACTTTTTGTACCATATTCAGCATTACTATACTTCTACATGGATGTGAAATCAATTTAAATTTATTCAGTCAACACATACGTAGAGGTAGCTGTGACTTTATAGCATTAGACACTGCTATAACTCTCACCTCACTACGTCAATATGTAATAGAGACGACTGTTAAACTTAAAAAGGATACTCCTGAAGATCCTTCATCTGAAGATCGATAATCTTACAAGGAATATTTAGTTATAATAGAGTACATATAAATTACGAATAATGTATTACTGATGATTTAATTTTACCTTTGAGGGAGAACTGCTCTCGCTGTCACATTTTTAGCCATTTATTTATGAGTTCAGTTACTAAGATAAGGTGTTGCTGGGCTAAAACTAGCGAGCCTCTATTTCAAACCATAATTAATTACCCTTTTAGAGGGATTCTTCTGCGTTAAGTTTCGATTATGCCATTAGCCAAGAATTTAAGGGATTAACTTCTGGATCATTAAGTTTATTGTGTTGCGGTCAATAGGAGTTATGTACTTTGAGCAGGATATTAGATACAACGTGATAAATACTAAACATTCCTTGCAATAAAATTTTTGTATGGAAGAGGTGACCAGGTAGACAACTTTTCATTTTTTAGGTGTCAGTATAAAAAAACTTTTGTTTGAAGGTTGAATACTGAATAGATCTACGTATCAGTGTATCAATATTAATGTATAATACATAGTAAATAGCTACTTCCATAAAATATTGTTTATGTTTTTGTAACATATTCGTGCTATGTATATACTCAGTGATTCATAAGTTTAGTAATATTTTTAATAGCATGCTGAACTATCCTAAACAAACATTTTTTCTTATCTTAAACTTTTTGTGTTCAGAATTTCGCTATATAACTTTTTCTTTAAATTTAAAGCAGGATCGTATAAATGCTATTTTCGAAGTTAGTAATAAGGCAACTTATATATTTTCGAGTTTTTGAAAAATATTATTTGAAAAAAAATGTTTGTTTTGGGTAGATCTATACACTGACACAACTTAGCAATCACCTTATATATTGACGAATGTCTTACCTCTTAGTTTATCTCAGGTTATTTTTGGAGATACGAAAAAACACAAGAATCGAAATTTATATGTTTTTTTTAATATTATTATAATATGTTGCTAGAAAAACAAACAAATGACGGGTGTAACAAGGTATCCATCCACAGGGCCACAATAAAATAAACAAAAATTGCTTTAAAATGAAGAAAATTACTAAAAAAGGGTAGACCAACTATCCTTTTTTTATTGATAATTAAATATGTATATATAATTTCCATTGTGTTGGTTCCCCACATGAAACTACAATTAAAGATCTAAGCATCTTCCCAGTGCTCCAGTCCTAGCGCAAGCGTATGACAGGTATTCGATTTGTCGGTGGAGCTGTTTGGGTTGAAATTTGAAATACCATTTTATATTTTATAACATAGTGATTACGTCAGATTTCCGGCGAATCGCAACAGAGTCGGACTCAGGTAATTATTATTACAAAATGATAGTTCATAGAAAATGCATCATAAAACAATAATCAATACGCAAATAAACTACTAAGGGGCTAAACTATTACATGATAGAGCCGTATTTAGGTGTGGTAGTATATATATAATATTTGGGCCTAAAACTCGAAGAACATTGATTCACAAGTTATAAATTTACAATGACAATTACATTTTTAATTACCAGTTATAAAAGTGGGCCATACAGTTTCCGTGTTGTTGCCATATATCACAAGTCGGTGATAGAATTATTAGAATATAAAATTAGCGAGTAATATTCTACAACAACTTGTACAGTTGTGCAAGTAAATATGGGTTCGCTGGTACGTAGCTAAAAAAATTTTCTAAAAACAAGACAAAAAATTTTTTTCACGAAGATCCAAAGGTAAAAAAAATACTTTTTAATTTGAAAAAGTAATATTACTGTAGCATAGTGACCAATATTATTGCAACTTTCTTCGTCTCTTGTTAGACAATTGCGGTTTTCTTACAATTGATTTGGATTTAACTTTAAACCGACGAAATATTCGAGTCTTACTTGCCAAATTTTTATACCTGGCAAATAGATATTTGGAACAGGTCTGCCCCTGGAGTATGAACACATCATACCTGTTATCATAACATTCCTGTAGATAAGATGTCTCGACGTAGCGTCGGGACTTTTTACGGTCGATTTTTTACGATAAGATGTTTTCCTGTTTTATACCAGGAAGACTTGTTTTCCGTCAGGTATACTTGTTCCAAATACAAGTTTTCATAATAACTGTTTTGATACAAGTAAGACTCTAATATTTTGTCAGATTAAAAGTAAAATGCATTAAGTAATACAAAATCAGCTGTAACGAAACTGCAACTGTTTAATAAGAGACGAAAAAAGTTACAAAAGTATGCTCTGCAAGAGATCATACGCTAGTATGAACTGATAAGGAGTAAGTAATATTACTTTTTGTATTAAACATTTTATGAGTTTTTGTGGGTAAATCCTTTCAAGTTTCATTTTTCGAGACCACTAACATTATCACACCTAAATACCACTACGTCGTCTAATAGTTAGCTCCCTAGTACGTTTATTCAAATATTCACTATTGTTTCATGTTGTATTTTCTGTGAACTATCGCTTTGCAATAATAGTGGACCTGAGTTCGACACTGTTTCCGACTCGCCGGAACTTAGACTATACGTAGTCTCCCGTTCTGTCTTGTTTCGCTGCTGTCACATCAACATAATATTCTTATTTGATATTTTAAAATTGTTTCACATCTGTTTAAAAGTAATATTAGCTGTTTAAAATTGTTTCAAAATAGTTAAGTTGAAAAAAGATAACAGTAAATTTATTATACGCAACGCAGTCTGAAAATTAAATTGACTTATATTAATTGATTTTATCAATGCATATTTATAAATATAGGGTTTTTATAAAAGACTTATTATGTTATTATGCAGAGTTACATTTAGTTCTGGCAACGTTGCTCTTTGAGACTTCCGCAGAGGAGGGGGGCCGGGTTGTTGTAACTAAGTAAAGTCGCCTAATTTTGACATAAAAATGTACCATTTTAATTTGTATTTAATATCCACCTGTATATAGGTGGATATTAATAGCAGTATAGTAACTCTTACGTATGGCAGTATGTACATTAAAATATCACTTACCAAAATAGTGTTCCACTATGCCCCTGCAGATTTGTAAACAATTTCTCAAATGGAATAATTAAATTAACAATAATGCAGTTTTTCTCGTTATGTAACAGAATTAGTTCGTCGATAATTCCTTGTGTAATAATATTTTTGTCATCGTATGTATCTTTCTATATTAATGATGTTCTTTGGGTACCGTCAAAAGTGTGTCCATCACAGTGAGGATTACGAGGTGTGGTTAATAAATAACCGAACTGATGTTGCTACCAGCGTCCTGCGAGCGTGTCACGATAAGTTTTAACAGAACTGTGTCTGGCGATACTTTCCCCACCTTGAGCTCGCTGGACAAGCCATTGGGTCGCTCAGTTTGACTGTAGCAATCGTTTGAATTAGTCTACGCACCAGTGATGCGTCGAAAAATGTTAAGTGTTTAGATGGAGCAACAGGTTAATCCCAAGTTTCTTGTTAAACTGGGGAAAACATTTACAGAAGCTTATGCAATGTTGAAAGAAGTGTACGGGAACGAATGTTTATCACGCACACAAGTTTTTGAATGGTTTAAACGGTTTAAAGAGGGACGGGAAATGACGGAAGACGATCCGCACCCCGGATGGCCCTCAAAGTCAAAAACATTGGTAAATTAATCCACGAAGATCGTCGTCTAACCATCCGAGGGCTTGCTGAAATAACAGGAATCCACAAAGAATGTGTTCGCCAGATTTGTACGTTCAACATGCGCAAAGTTTGCGCAAAAGTGGTGCCAAAACTCCTCACTCCAGAGCAAAAGGAATAACGAATGAACATTTGAGCTGACATTTTAAACAACATTGACACTGACCCAGCTAATTACTTATGAATCGTGCTTTTTTTACTTCCGACCCCGAAACAAAGTGTGGAAGCGGTTAAAGCAAAAGCGACTGAGGTTCTGAACCAGCTGACAGAAGCAGACTTTCATTACTGCTTTCAACAATGAAAAAGTCGTATGGAGCAGTGTAAAGGTCGCCAAGGGGAGTACATTGAAGGCGGAAAAGTTGCTATTATAATTGGTAACGAATAAATAGTGGTACAGCACTTCGGTTATTTAATAGCCACACCTCGTATTTCTCAGTCGGGAAAGCGTTTTTCCCAACCAAGATGGGAACCTGCGTTTCCTTGTAAACTAATAGTTCTGACCAAACTATGGTGGACACATGACATGGACAATTATCGACGAAATAAAATATAGTTATATATGTAGGTACCTATACATTCGTCAACAATTTTATTGTCAACCTCGTTTATTTTATATATATATTAATAACTTTCGCGTTGTCAATTGTCTGGTAATTCATTAATTTATTTTTTGTATTTGTATTTACTACAGCAACAGCAACTTTGCCCTTGGTCGCTAGACAAAATCTGAAATTGTGCTCATTTTTTTGTAGCTGCATCTGTGAACGCTTCGAGAAGTACATATAGCCTGTTATTGTTTGTGTGTATCTCTGAGGTATGGTGCGTAATTCGCGGGAAAAGATATTCAAGTTGTCCTGTATACAATGGACAAACTTCATAAAGGGGGGTTAATGAAATCAAATATGGAAGAATATTAGAAATCGGAAAAAAATGAATTATAAACTGTAAATCTATTTTTTATGTAATATTTAATTGACTGTCCCTCCAAACAATCGCGTATCTGTAAAATAAAATATTCATGTGACACACCGATTTAGTACTCCTTGGCGTAGAGAAAAAATAATTTTACTGTGTATGTACCAATGATTTTATCAGATTGATTGTAGCAAAAAGTGCAGCAATTTGATGTAATGGTAATTTTTTAGGAATATGTTTTTTATAGTGCTGTAAATGAAAAACTAACTACATAAAATGCAGAAGAATCTCTGATTACAAACAATTATTGCTGTTTCATTATAATCATTATGTATATTTTAAAATAAGGTTCGTTCAGGGTCATTTTAAATAAAAATTATGTGACGATTACGCGTTGGAAATTGAAAGTGAAATACTAATAATGTGATCAATAATAATTTACAGCTGTTGGAAAAGTTGTATATTAACAACGTAAAAAATCATGTGAGGGAATTTGATCTATAAGTGAGTATACCCTGGGTTTTAACGTGACTATTTTCTTAGATTCTTTGATCCAATTGAAAACTTTTTCATCTTTACAGCTGTTTTTCTCGTAAATATAGTCTAGTTCTCGAGTAGAAAATTAAAAACACTTCTATTTTCATTAAGTATTCTATACAACGGTAAATTTATTATTAAAAAACATAGTAGCTACCACTTTCCCTATTTTTATTTTTTGGACTGTCCCAGTGTTCAAGTCATCTAAATAAATTTACTGCTATTTTTTTTAATTAGTTTTTTTCTTGTTTAAACACCGAAAAGAGCATTAAAGAGTATTAAAATCATTTATAGGAAACACTAACTAAAATTAGTCAGATAGTTCAGCTACAATTTTTTCTCAACCATCTACGGGATACCCTGTGCTTACCAAATACGTATTAAAAACACACACTATATAACAAATAGAATGGAAAGCAACACTTAGAATATATCGGTTTTTAAGTACAAACTATGTTATTATGCGCAATATGGAAATTTGGAAACATTACCTGTTCAAGCTGCTCAAGAGCTAAATCGCCTCAAAATTCTTGAGTTTTGGTACATTCCTACTAAATTACGACGCATTTCTGTGGTTCTATACTGTGCTGCTTACTGCAAGCAAAGAGTATATCAAAATTTTGAATGTTCATTATAAATTCATAATACCCGGATGTTGAGAGTTGACTTATTTACTGCTAAACGGGAGAACAGATACTGCACTGGGTTGACTGCGGTATACCTAGGCTTATTTACTTATTTTTATTCGGTTAGCTGGTTCCACAACTAATGCTTGGTTCGATAACGTGAAATAGTTAATTACATACAAGGCGACTCGAAATTTTACTATCATTCTCATTATCATTTTACTTAGATAGAAAGAAATAGAATTGCTAAATTTTATTTTTTTTTTATATGTATATTTTTCCTAAATAGGCCTAAAATGTCCCGAAACGTCTTATTTAAGATACAAAAAAACAGACGCCCCCTCCCCCTTATGCCTACAACAAAAACAGAATCAGCCAAATGAATATAAACTGAATTATTTGGTTTAACTACGCTTAGGTTTTTACAATTTTTTAATGTTTTTCTTATATTTTATTATAGTTTCCGCTGCCGTTCTCCAAGGGGAAGGGGTAAGGAGAGTAGGAGATTTTTGTAGACCTCTTGTCATTGTGTGGTTATTATAAAATATATTTCACATATTTAGAATACTCCCCCTTCAAACCCCTCAACTCCCCAAACCTAGTAAAGCTAAAGCTAAAGACCTAGTAAGCTAACATTATATTTGCAAATTGTGTTATGTTTTACATGTGTCTCAAATTTTAAGTGAATATCTTGCTTCGTTTGGGAATACAGTCCGGAAAGTAATGTCAGTGAGCTTTGAGAAATGGTTTTTATTGGTTCTATGTGTACAAATCTTTAGAAACTTTCAAAATACATTCCTCCTGCGTCCACACATCGGTTCCAGCGGGTCTTCCACGCATCAAAAGCCGCACGGTAGTCGTTTTCCGGAATTGCCTTTCAAGCGTCGGTGCAAGCCTTCTGAATGTTTTTCACCGACCCAAAATGCAGTCCTTTCATTGGGGTTTTGAAGCGCGGAAACAGAAAAAGCCTGGGGAGGGGCACATCAAGGCTGTAGGGAGTGCTGGGGAACAACGGTGATGCCTGCCTTGACGAGGTAATCGGCCACGAGGAAGCAGGTGTGTGAAGGTGCATTGTCGTGGTGAACCTTCCAGGATTTTGAGATGCCCGGGCGGACGCGATGCACCCTGCGTTTCAGCCGCTTCAGCACGACGTAAAACTTTCTGGTTACGGTTGTCCCCTGCTGAACGAACTCATGATGGACCAATCCCCGGCAATAAAAAGGCAATCAACCTTGTCTTGATCTTTAACCTGACATCCTGGCCTTCTTGGGGCGAGGGGAGTTCGACGTGTGCCAATCCGCACTTGCCTCTTCGTCTCCGGATCGTATTAAAATACCTAACTTCGTCCCTGGTAATGACGTCAGATAAGAAAAACAGTATCACCTTTCTGTTTATCCCCCAATCCCTTCACCGATTAAGCTGAACGTCTAATCAGGTTCAGACCTCATCATAGTACATAAGTGTTCCAAATTTTAAGTTGATATCTCAAATCGTTCTCGAGTTATTGTGTACACAAAGAAAGTTAACAGACAGACAAACAGACCCATTTTTTCCTTAAACTTTAAATTATCGACGTATCAGAACAGTTTTTAGCCAACAAAACTTTTATTACACTTTTCATGAATACTGTAACTTCCACTCAATTACGGATGAGGAAATAATATGTCTATCTGTAGTTATGACAGGTTATGTAGGTACCAAAATGGATGCCGTGGTTTAGTCGTTTTTATTTGGACAGCACTGTTTCCAGATTTATTATTAACCTTGTCTCTGTATACATATGTACATATAGGGAATGTCGCTTACTTGGGCCACTTTTTAACGGTATTTTGAATTTGAGAGAAATTTTTTGTTTATCAGACCGTGTGATAACATTTTTTCTGTATACGATTACTTTATCTTTTATATAGAGTGTTTTCTAAGGGTCCAACAGTTCCACAGCGTGATTTACAAGCAAGTAATTTTAAGATAGAACGTTCTTATAAACATGTGGTAAAAAATGTTTCTGTTTTTGTAAATACAAATATGACATAGCAAAAATTGTTTGTAAAATGCAAAATATGACCCAAATGAAAACTTTACTAAACAGAAAAGTTGAAAACAGCAATGGTTAAGTGGGCCTATTTGTGGTCGGTGAAGAAGTCGGAACATTTCATAGGATAGACAATTTATTCATTGAAAAACGCACATTAAGTACTCACCTTGAAAAATGGAAGATAAAAAATGAGTCTTTATATTTACATACATAATAAGCTATCAAAAAAACGCCATCAAACCTGGCTATAAACGAGAGAGATGGAAATAGCGATTATGTTGAAGCTCGAAGCGAAATTCTCGTTGTTATCAAACTTTGACAAGTGGCTTTCACAACAGTAAAATAATAATAATTGTCACATAATGTGACTGAAATGCATTTTTTTTTGCTCCGCCATCTTTGATGACATTTTTATTTAGGGAGGTTCGTCTGGAATTGCAAAAATAATTAAAAGTTGATGAAATCGTTGATATACAATATATTCTCCAAGTAATAAAATTATCCTCAGAATTGTTTGGGATTTTTTCACCTCATCAAGTTTGCGAGAAAGAAATCACATGGGCTCTTATGGACGTAGCTATTGAATTTGATAAAAACCTACGTTCTGAATAATTAGAAAAATCTGAAACTCTTATACACGCATATCAATAACGTCTAGAAGAACATACATTTACATGGACATGATTGACCAGCTGTGTTGTACGCAATTATCAATTTAATGTTGAGTGTTCCACGCAATCGGGCTGGCGCGCTGTCGACGCGGCAACGCCGCGTCTTCCTAACAATGTTCCTTTTTGCGTTTCTTCCCTGCATCAACGCCACATTGAACTCTCCATAATTGTTTTGCAGAAACAAAACGACCCTACGTAATCTATCAGATTTCTCATTTGATTTATTGAAATTTCCGCTTGTCCGAAATATTACCGCCAAACTTTTTGAGGTTAGAATTACTTTCTGTCACCAATTTTCGCCGAGTAGTCTAGCCAACTGCTGAAAGCAAACTTTTCAAACCGTTCAGCGTTGACGTCCGTACTTTCCAACCACAAAAACGACTCTTTAAAAACGCTGTCAATAAATTATTTCATTGTCCAAACTTGTATATAATAATTAATTATTAATTTATCGCGCATTACAAATATACTGCACATAGAGTTCCATCTTAAATTAAAAAAATATGATATCAACATTTCACTTTTGCAAGTTAGAACCCCGATTTCTTATACATGGAAGAGATAGGGAGTTTCCCCTTGCCCTGCAATTCGGTGACCAACTCTTTAATGGCTCGTTATTAAATAAATCTTTATATTTAAGTAGCTTTATTTTGTATATACGGTGTAATGTAGGTACCTAATATTGTTCATTTAAAGAGTACATTTCTAAGAATATTGTTACAAATAGTTCTTGGGCTTGAATACCATGTAGTTGTGAAATTTTGTTGTTTATTTCTTATTATTTCTCTTTTTCTTCTAAAAGATTTATTCCTAATTGGAAGCATGGATGCAAATGTGGGGCCTGTAAGGTTATATGCCAACATTATACAGTAGTTTTGTATTTCTGCTAATTTCTCTGAAGAATATTTTGAATAGACTGCATTTTCTCCCAGACTGAAAAAAAAACAGTGTATATAGTAAGTTCGACGACCCCAGCAATTGTTGTGTATAATGAAAAGAAAACTTTACCGCTTATCAACTCGCTTACAACTCGACATTTTTTTTCAAGTGAGTCAAAAAAAGATAAATCGAGTTTCCAAATCATTAGTATTAAATTATGTTAAAAAAAATTCTTTTATTGTCAAAAATTGTATTAATGTAGTTGTTTAGAGAAATACTTGTATGAAAGACTTGTAGTGAAATATTGTATTTTGTTATTTCTCAATTTTCTAATAAGCGAACTCGAGTTGGTGGCAAAATGGGGTCGAGAAAATTGGAAAGAACAAAAAATTGGAAGCCACCTCCTGCACTTTTTTGGACCATTTGGTGTGTTCAAGATATTTTCAGGCAATGAAATGCCCACCTGTTCTGTCACCCAACAACCGCTGCGACATTCAGGGCCAAAGCGAATTTTTACAGCTCTGTATAAACTAGACACACTGACGTTGACGGTTAGATCAATCTCTGTGACAAAAAAATGGATGTGATCATAAGAGAGAAGCAAAATCGTAGCGTCGCAGCCTTAGTTTCGTTATGGCGAGTACCAACTTCTGTATATCTGTATAAAACGAGATGCAGGTGATTCGATTTTTAAATATAAAATGGGGTCAGAAACACAAACGTTTAACGTCGAAATCATACATATGTAATTATACAAACTTTAACCATAAACACAATACCATTCAACTATTAGAGTAAGATTTTTTTGCTTAGACCTTTTTAATTCGCAAATTCACTGTTTGCGAGTTATTTGCAAAATTCCAAAATAATGCTTTTTTTCAGTTTTTCCAAAATTGCTGTAAATTTTGAAAATCTAAATGCGTCACATTCATAAGCCATGAAATGTGCAACATTCCTCTAATTTCATATCAACAGCGAATCTGTTACGGTTTATAAGTTACCAGTCATATAGAAAAACCTATGCTACCTATAGAAGCCCATCTATAATATATGTACTCCTTTAAAACCGTAAAAGCGCCACCTGGCGACCCGAAGAAATTTATATCGTTAGTCGTTAGATCACATAGTCGTTAGAAATAGTCGTTAGAGCATTATGTGCCAACTTACAGTTGGGAAAGTTAAATATGGCTTCCTTGACACTCCACTTTTATTTTTTAGTTTAAGTAAATGTATTTAATTTACTTTAGACCCATCAGGATCTACAGTTAAAAAAATACATCAGTGTACAAATATGTATTAAATGAATATAACAGGACAATACTAAGAAATTTTGTTTTAAACAAAAACATATCTGTATTTTTCACATATATTTTTTCATGACATTGGAACTTGAATTACAAAATAAGTTTAATTTATTGTTCTATTAAGTTATTATTGTTGCTACAATGTTAAATGATCCAGTATGGATATCTAAAACTTCTGGATTAGACGAGGGTAACCAGATCTTGTAACTTCCAATCGTCAAACAAAGTAGTGTAGGAAAGAGAGGACACGCATGTACCTGATCAATATATTATGTACATCTGTTGGAAAATGATCAACACATGATATACACTACAAAATTAAATAAACTAAACAAAAATTCCACAAACTGAACTTTTAAAACGCAACTTTTTTTTACCTATACTTAAATAAACAAAATGGAAGTTGATTTTATATTTTTGTTACATTGTACACATGCCACGAGTATTCCGAATTTTACGGATCTTGTACCGATATATGTATTTCACGTACACACGCCACACATGAGTCAATTCAACTCGGAACGTTTTAAATACGTTTTAAACGTCTAAAAAAGTTAGAATCAAGTTATACTCAAGCGCCTCTAAGGTCGGAAATAACTGCTCGAAGAACTTCGCCGTGACAGTTTCGATCTCACAAATAAAGTTGGGCTTCTTTTTGCATATATTTTCATGGTTACTAATGCAATCCCATCGAAACAGTGGACATCCACAGAAGAAAGTAAATTGTATTTTCTGATGAAGCGTATGTGTTTTTCTGTTTAAAATAACTCATTTTGTAGCTGTAGAACCAAAAAAATAATTGTTTTCACTGTGTGACATTTAAAAACATACACTTAGAGACAAAAAGTCTACATACACTCGTATAAGAAATTATAACAGCTATATTTTGAAAAATTATATGGTAAATCAAAATAAGTATAATGTGACCATTTACCTCATACTTAATTAAATAAAACCACGCAAGAATATAATTTAAACAAATTGCAATAACATTTAAAACACAGAGATTTTTAGTAAGGCGCAAAATGCTGGGACAAAAATCTACATACGAATCAACAGACATGTTCTAACTTTCGCAGGACGTGTCAATTGTTTTGCATATTATAGTGTTGCAATTGATGTGTCAGTGCCTTCAGTATTTAAGTAACGGGGGTGCAGAGTATACAATCTGGGTGCTTATTAAAATGAGTCCAAAACGCAGAGAAATATCCACAGATGTAAGAGAATCCGATATTAAAATATCATATGGATGGTAAATCGTTAAGAGAGATCGGCAAATTACTGACAGGAGTGACTTTGACTCCACGTACAAACAGCAATTAGAATTACAAAAAAAAAACAATTCTGTTGTTTCTCAACACCGCTCAGGACGCCCGGAAGATATTTTCTAACCGTGGAAGAGATGCTCATCGCACATAAAGTTAAAAAATAAATCCGCGACTCAAGTGCTCCCCAAATTGCCGCGGAGATGTTGGAGGAAACTAATAAAGAGTATCACCCAAAAACCATATGTAGGGTGTTAAAAAAGAAAAGGATATGCTAACCGAATAGCCCGGCGAAAGCCCTTTATCAGTGAGAAAATCAAAAAGCGACTGGAGTTTGCCAAACAACATGCTAAATATGGAGACGAGTTCTGGTCTCAGGTAATTTTTAGTGATGAGAGTAAATTCAACATTTTTCACAATGATGGACGAGTAAAATTTGACGGCAACCAAATACTTCTCTGGAACAACGTAATTTAGTTGGTAATCTAAAACACGGAGGAGGAAATGTTATGGTTTGGGGGGTGCATGTCAGCATCTGGAGTAGGAATCTCGTTTTCATCGACACTATTATGCAGAATAGGTTCGATTATCTGAATATTCTTTAAAGCTAATCTTCGAGTTAGTGCAGAAAAATTGATCTACAGGGGTCAGTATTACTTTCAGCACGATAACGACCCGAAACACTCCTCCAAAATAGTAAAGGAGTGGTTACTATATAACGTACCTCACCAATTGCACACAACACTCCTCAGCCTCCGACATGAATCCCATCGAGCATCTGTGGGAGGAACTGTCAAGAAGACTGTATAAAAAGAATGTAAGGAACAAGAATGAACTGAAACTCGCTTTGCAAGAAGTATGGACGGTATTGTACCAGAAGTTACGCAAAAACTTGTAAAATCCATGCCAAAAACGAATGCATGCCGTCATTTTAGCTAAAGGACAGGCAACTTCATATTAATTAAAAATTTAAATTTAAAAATTGTAATTTAGAAATTAAAACGTCCTGCTGTATGTGTAAACTTTTGTCCTACATTTTAGTGTATTACCAAGAAATAATGTATTTATTTTATAGTACTGTAGAAGTATAAGGACAAAGACCGTATTTTTCTTCTTTTGATTTAAAATATATTTTTCACGAAATAGCCTATAATAGTATTTATTATGGGAGTGTATGTAGACTTTTGTCTGTAAGTGTATATTGATTCGCTTGTATTCGCTTTCGACAGTTTTGCTGTACACACCCATGTGGTCATGCTGTACACTCTTCTCTTACATCTATTATCTGTGCTATCATCTCGTATCATTGTTCCGGTACTGCACGTACCTCCTTATTGATGAATAGGCTATATATTTGCTTCCCACCAGGCTGGCGAACCTCTGCCTAATAGGGAAAAGCATATTATATTTCACCTTTGCCGCTTCTGAGTGTCGGGTGAGAGAGGCCACATTTGCCCGTAATGTGAATTAAGAAATATATTAATGTGATGGGTCGTTTTATAGGTTTTGTGGTAGGATGCATTAATATGTCACATAATTTTGATTCTTACTCTCATTTTACTCTCCATATTCAGTTCCAGTAGAGGTCATATGGGTCACAATGATAATCATAAAGGATATATAGGTCATAGAAGACATACTAGGAAAGCTATAAAACGTCATAAAACCCATAAAAGCAATTGGTTACAGTGGCATAATAGGTAATAAAGGCTATACAGATCATAAAGGTCATATAGGTCAGTAAAGCTCATACAGGTTATACGGGTCACAAACTTAAAAATCACACCACAGAAATTGACATTCTCCCTCTAGGATCATTGTGCAGAGGGAAAATACACAGAAAGAAGTGGCACCCAAAACCAACCCCTGTTTGCGTGAGATAACTGCCACAGGCGGAATTCATACCCGCCTGTGAACAATAATGATTACAAATACCGTAGATATCACAGTTATATAAAGGTCATAAAATCATAAAAGCTATAAAAACCATGAAGATCATACTACAGGCCTTAAAAATATGAAGGTTATATTCAAACGTCAGACATAAAAATTTAATAACGTTGACCATAATTTTCAGTATAAAATGATTTTTTGTCTCCAATTTAAACTATTTTTATGTTTATCGGTGTGGTACATTGATTTTATGATTGTGAAATTAACGTTTAGAGGACGGGAAATCCAGTATACCTACTGGCTCGAAGAAAAGGTTCTTCGTTTTTGTGCAACCATCATTATTTTGGGATTTTGGGGTCTCCAATGACGATCTGGTCAGATTTAAAAATTCAAGATGGCGGATCTAATATGGAGGATAAATCCCATACGGGGACAAGAATTTTTAATTTGCTAGAATTTGGACTGAAAACTATATACTTAAATGGGTTCTGAGGTCGCTGATTACGAAACTGAAATCAGATTTTAAAAATTCATGATTGCGGATCCCATATGGAGGACAACAATCTCAAATTTGCTAGAAATCGGACTGAAAACTGTACACATGGGTTTTTAAGATCGTGATCATGAAACTAAAATTTTATTTAAAAAAATTCAAGATGGTGAACCCAATATGGCGACGATTTTTTTTTCATTCAATCAATTGTGGAATGAAATCTGTATCCATTTGTTTTGGCATCATTGTTTACGATTTGGATATTGCTAATGATAAATATGATATCAGATTTTTGGAATTCAATATGTTTGATTCAGTTGGATGGATTTAAACTGGTGCAATTAAGACACCAGTTGATCAAAAGAATATATATGAGTTATTTATTTGGGAAGAGCATTGCTTTCATTATGTTGCCAAATTGGGAAATAATAAATAAAATGTGTCAAAATAAATTCGAAATACCAAAATGTGATATTGTCATTTGACTTTATCATGTGATGAATATTTCTCATTTTGGTGACATTAACAATATCGTTACGTGAACCGCAATTTCAACCGGTCTCAACAAGTGATGATTTTCGAAAATGAGTGGAAAATTCAAAGTCAAAGTCATAATAAAAGTCGATGACGTACATTTTTCCATTATTTATATAATTTTTATATTGCAAGTTGATATCCTAAATCCGTTATCTTGAATCCGCCATTTTATATCCACCATTTTGAATTGTAGAAGTCTGATTCCACAATTATTAACTCCAAATAACTCTTTCTTTACATACATTCATTATTATAATCCATTTTTTTGTTTCAACAACTGCTAACTTACATTCTCCATTTTGAATTTCAAAAATCTAATAACAGATTCGTAAATACTGACATCAAAGGTCAAAAAATAGTTTTTTTTTTTTAAGTGGAAAAATTTAACATTAGAGTTACCCTTTCGGACGAGAAATCCAATATACTGGCTCAATACATGATTAACACTTTACCCGTGATCAATCTGTGATATAAGATACTTTATTATGTATTTTCTTAGAGGGATCATAAGCCCCAAATGCCCGTCCTCTGAAGGTTAAAAAAAGTGAAAATGGTGATGACATAGGGGCAATATTTGACCATTTTTTGGCTCTTTTTGACATTTTTTAATCATAATACAGCTCCACAAAAAAAATACCTCCAGGGTCTGAGTAGGTGTACTATATGTTTTTGGGGACGCTGAATCCGAATCCGATGTCTATTTAACTCCATGTCATAAGGATTTTTCGTAACCTCAAAAAAACTGCTTAATAATGAAATGTCTCGATAACTCTAGCTCTATATAACTCCATGAAAATTGAAAACCATAAAAAATAAAACCCCACACACCTTAATCCTTCAACATCTTTCCCCCACTAACGCCACAACCCTATAACCTAATAACCCTATAACCTTGTTCCTCTGAAAATGTGTAAAAACTACACTTTTCGTCGCCTTCGTAAACACTTTTCGTCGCCTTCGACATCTTAGCCCTGACGCTTCATAAAGCACCCCAAAAGTGTGAGGCAAGGACACACTATAATAAAGCACCCCAAAAAGTGAGGCAAGAGGACACACTGTAATAAAGCACCCCAAAATTGTGAGGTAAGGGGACACACTGTAATAAAGCACCCCAAAAATTGTGAGGTAAGGGGATACACTGTAATAACGCACCCCAAAAAGTGTGAGACAAGGGGACACACTATAAAAAAGCACCCTGAAGGGAACAAAAGCCTTCTACATCCTCGTCGTTGTTCCTGGGTTCGGCAAAATGTAGACACCACAAACATAAAACTTGAATTCACAAGTAACAAATAAATTCCTTCATCAGGCCCGCAGACAACGAGCGTCAGGGATGTAATGCTTACAAATGTCGTTATCACAATTTTTTTATTTATATTTATATTTTTATTTATTAGTTATTGGGTTATTAGGTTATGGTATAGGATTAATAGGTTATGGGGTTAAGGTGTTTTAGAATCGATAGAAATGTAGTTTTAGGTCTCAATTACTACATCTAGCTCGTAGATACTAAGCGTCAGGGCTAAGACACTCACAAGTGTCGTTTTTACTCATTTTCTGGGTTACGGGGTTATAGGGTTATTAGGTTATGGGGTTGTGGCGTTGTGAGGGAAATATGTTGAAGGATTAAGGTGTGTGGGATTTTAATTTTTATGGTTTTGAATTTTCATGGAGTTATAGAGCTTAGAGTTATCGAGACATTTCATTATTAAGCAGTTTTTTTGAGGTTAAGAAAAATCTTTATGACATGGAGTTAAATAGACATCGAATTCGATTCAGCGTCCCCAAAAACATATAGTACACCTACTAGGGGCCGGAGGTATTTTTCTATTTTTTTGTGGAGCTGTGTAATTTTCAGTTTAAGATTTTTTTTGTCTCAGAATAACTGTTTTTATATTTATCGACAAGGCAAATTCGATTTTTTTGGTTCTTGAAAAAAGTCAAAGGATAATGGAACAGGACCAATATCTGACCAATGTTTGGCATTTTGGCATTTTTTAACCATAATTTTCAGTCCAAAAAGATTTTTTTTCAGAGAAACTATTTTTATGTTTATCGGCATGGTGACTTCGATTTACTATTCGAACTACTATACTTTTCTCGAAGCGCGTTTCGCCAAATAAGTTGGCATCTTCAGGAGAAGATTAAAACTAAATTCTAATCTACACACTTGCACTATTTATACTAAATTTTAATAATAATAAGCTATCTTGACTAGATTTAAAGAACACATGGCTCATTTGAAATATGGGGCATTCTACGATAAGAGGTTTTTAGTCCATAGAGGATGCGGCCAAGGGGAAAAGTTAGAATTTTTTTGATTAAACACATATATTACGATTTTAGTCCCTTTTTGTGTACACGTTCACTTAAGGGCAAGTCACTTTATACAATATTTAGTTACTTTTTTAGAAGGCCAGGGTAAATACATCGGACAGGGTAGAGACATCAAGATCAGGGTAGATACTTTTTTGACCAGGGGAAAGACCTTGACATAATAAAACAATGAATAACATAAAACATTTATTAAACATTGTACTTAACATAATCAGAGTATCATTTTTGTGTTACAGCCTTTCTTTAAATCTAAAACAAGAGCTTTAGTGTCTGACAAAAAATATAAGTAAATTAACATGACAGTACCTTCAACAAATAATAAAGTATTCTTTTATCAATACTAATTAAGTAGACTAGCGCCTTTTTAAGTGGTACTCAGACTTGTCATAATCAGAATAATTTTCATATTACCTATACTTATACTATACCTTTCATTACATCAACAAGTTTTACTCAGGATATAAACTAAAAAAAATAACATAACAAATTAAAAGGCATTCTCTTGTTAACATGAACAAAAAATATGCTTAAGCTTTCTCAAACACATCCACCGACTCTTTGAAGGAGTAGAACATCCTCTGCCCTTTCAAAATCAGATATGGTGTAGGGGCGTCTCGACAATCTGGTCCTTTGAGACAAATGAAATATCTTGTTCATCAACTTTAAATAATTTTCCAGTTTTGTCAGTATTTTACAGAAAACTACCTGGATCTCGTCATCTTCTTCCAAACCCATACACATAGCCACGTAACGGTACTTTGTTGTTTTTGATTGTAGTTTAACCAGAATGAAGTCGCCGTTCTTCAATGGTTTTTGGATGTCGACGACTGTTGTTCATCTTTGTCTGATGCCCGCCACCTATTGGTGTAATTATTTGTTCACTGTCAGGCGATTTTTTTTTATCATTTTCGGACTCTGAATCCGATCCGTAAACATCCTCAACTCGGAGACGAGATCTATTGTGAGATGAGTATGTCATGACACCAAGTTTTTGGATCTTCAATGTTCCATGACACCTGATGGACACGCAAAGTACAAGGGAAAGCCTTTATGTGTTCTTCGGCACTAACAAGCAAAGCGCCTTTCTCTAGGATATTTTTGTCGTCAATAAGGAGAACATTGATGCTAGGACAGTTTTTGGATAGCATCCGATAATTCGGTCAGAGATGATATGTCACTCCCACTAGCGACCAATCGGTCATGCTGATCTCTTACAGACGGCACCGACACCATCAGGAGCCCCTTACCATGTGCGGCTTCATGGTAATTCCAAGTAAAGCGTAGTAGGTTTGGATAAAATTTTGTTAAATGAGTGACAAGAAAGTAAAACATATATTTGTTGCGGTATTGTGTCACGGGTCCATCGCTCCAAAAATGCAGAATTTCCACTTTTGGCGTTTTGGGGAAAAACTATATTAAATAAAAAAAAAATCATTAAAATTGGATCATAAACAAAAGAAATTATCCGCGAACACACAAAAAAAAAACATGACGGATGAACTGAGAACTTCCTTTAATTTTTTTACCATACTCCTTTTTTTTACTATAATAATTTAAAGCGTTTCTTGAGAATGTTGATAGAAGTTAGCTATATCTGAATTAGTTCGCACAAACATCTTATGATTCACATTATCTCCCCTGGTTAGAGTATCTCCCCTGGCAGTTATTTTGCCAGGGGAAATACGGCAGGGGAGAGACGTTTTCGTTTAAAAAAATTTAACTGACATAAGTTAATGTTGGATTAATAATATATCACACCTCAACTATTACAGTATTGTTGAATTTGGAGTAAAGGCAAATAAATTAAGTGAATTTTATAAATTTTACGACTTACCAGTGGAGAGACATAATCACCTTGCGAAACGACTGCACCGCACTCTCGCGTCGCGCCAACTAACAAATAACAGCTATATAACGGCTCGTGTGTTTAGTCTTACAAACATCACGTTGATACGCGTCTGTGAGCGTCACATTGAATATGGGCGTCTAATACTTCTATTTGCATTAACGGACCAAAATCGCCAGGGTAGATACGCAAAAAAAACGGGACAAAAATGAAGTTTAGCAACTGCGACAAAGAAGGTATAAAATGCCTGCACATTTAACTAAAAACGTCAAGGGGACAGGCTAGGGTAGAGACTTTTTCAGACATACATATTTAATTTCAGGAAAATGTACTTTAATTGGGCATTAATCATAATGCTACTTATAAAATACAGTAAGAAGCTGCGATTTATTACATGAAATGACAAAATAGCATAAAAATGATATTTTATAATGGATGCCGTACACATTACCTCTTATCGTAGAATGACCCATATAATAGAATGGAAAAAATCTTGTGATGCTCAACTTGCTTTTGACAACAAACCATAGGATATATATAAATAATTTAAAATTAATTAGAAATGTAACAAACAGTAGACAGTTGGATGCTTTTGAAAGTTTAGAAAATCATTAAGTGTAATAGCAGTATGAATAAGGACAATGGTCCGATACCCATCAGTCCACTGTTTGCTCTGATAAACAAAGACAGTTAGCGGCACCGTGGCAACAAATTTAGTGTAAATATTTCACAAATTTCAAGGTGCTACGCTATTGGCGTTGTAGCTGCATGAATAATGTTCCGTAGGGAAGACATACAAGTCTTGGTGAACAAATTCTGCCCTGGCACACAATGATATTTCTTACGGTCACTGTGAGTACTGACATTCTAAAAATATTTCATCCTGTTATACTTGATCAGCCCGATTTTTTTGCAGCTAGCTCTCGCTCTATGAGGTCACAGCTACATCACAACCCTATCTTGCACCACTGAAGCTTGTGAAAAAGGAAGGATGTAGAGACCGGTTAGGAAATGAATTCTATAAGTATTAGTATTAGTTATTGATTATTGTTTGATGTATTAGATACTATTTTTGCGAATAGTTAGCGCACTGTTAATATACATCACTGACAGTGTCAAGATGTAGCATGCTCTCTGTATATTCCGGTTGTTTAGTAGAGTTTTAGTACACTATACATATTGTGTGCAATATAGCTTAATCCCGGAATAATACACTTACTATTAAAAAGATGACGTACAAAAATATACCCGTCATTTCTATTGAACTCTTAGAGGCTTATGAAAATTAACTTCAATCATTGCTTCTCTCTTCATCGTTGTTATAGTTTTAAAGATAGATGTGACAAGCTCGAAGAATTAAAAAAAAGAATATTTTCGTAAAAAACCATAAAAAAATCCGAGTAGTAGTTGATCATCCCATTAATAAACATCTCTGTTTTTAATGTGTTTTTCCTATTGCATATTACTGACATTTTTACTTGTATCTGTACTTATTCTTATAATATTTATTTTATATTATGCATGCTTTGGTTAGCTACAATCCTGCATTTGCGTTAGTTCATTCTATGAGATGCGTCGGTAAGGTGAAGTGTTTTCGCTACAGTAAGTTATTTCCAAATATAATTTTGGATATCTTCATAAATTATTTGTGTGTTTGTACTCTGTCGAGTCAATCGAGTAGACTTAAATTTTATTTACAATTTTATGTATGCCATTGTCTCGTTATATGTTTGAAGTAAATATAACCTAAAGTAACAGTTTGCCTTGTTTCATTCGCGAAATATTCTCCGGTCCATCTCTCCTCCCGTTTCAGGAGAGATGGACCAGCTTTATGGAGAGACGGACCTACATTTTAGGTAGATATAATTGGTCAACAAAGAGTCTAAAGCGGTGCCTTCCATCAGTCCCAGCGAAGAAGGTGGGACTATACGAGAATTTAAAAGAAAATATGAAGGCTGAATTGTGTGACGGAATGCCCCCAGCATCAGGATACGCATGTCAGAAAAGTCGGCTTATGTGAGCTCTGAAATATTTTTGCATTGGCGAAACCCCCTTTCATGCCAAGAAAAGTGTCTGAAAGTACTTTATTGATATTGGACGAGCGTGGCTCGCAACCAATAACATTGAGACTTTGGAATTGGCAGAACATGAAATTATTTTGTTCTACTTGCCTCCGCATTGTGCTCATTACATGAACCTCTGGATCGTTCCTTTTTTAAAAGTCCTAAGGGACATTATTTTGAGGCGTGCAGAAGAATGGTTAAAAGTAATCCCAATAGAAGGATCAAACCGCTTGAAGTTTGGTAAACTCTTGGCGAGTCTTATGGTAAATCTGCTACAATCAACAACGTTTTTTCAGCCATCTAGGTAACGGAATATTTGCTTGAATCCAGAAGCCAGAAGAATCCAGAAAATTAATCCTGGTGGAGGTGGCAGTGCAGAAGGCAGTGCGGTATGAGGTAGTGTGGAGGTAGTACATTAGGCAGTGCAGGAGGCATTGCAGGAGCCAATACAGGCTGCAGCGTTCAAGAAACGCTAGAAAAATTGGATGATATTTCACCTGTACCCGTGATAACACCAGCTGTGAAAAGAGTTCGTTCTCTAATACGAATATCAGATGTTTTAACTTCGACAGAAAATATAGGAAGGGTACTACATTCCAAGAAAAATCTTAAAACCTAAATATCAGCCAAAGAAGAAGCCCAGGCGTGAGTCTGCCTCTTCTTTTGCTCGAATGATTTAGTTTTACACGATTTCTCGAGTGGAGGTGAACGTATTAGTGACTGCGTCGGATGCGGCGAAGATTATCGTCGCACTTCCAAGAAATACGACTGATATGTGCTTATTACGTTCCCGGTGGTTGCATGAAGGTTGCACACCTTATAATAATGGGTGTCAAATGTGTGGCGTTGCTGCGATAAAAAAGAAAACAAAAAATATGTAGGTTCATCTCTCCTACCTCAGGTGGATCATCTCTCCCTGGTATCCTCCTATCTCAGGTGGATACTGGGTAGGAGAGTCGGATCAACGCAACGTTTCTGATTGTATTTTTTTTATTCTATGACGAGTTCCTTTGTTCTTTAAACTATGCCACAAGTTGTACAATGTTCATGTTTATGTTTCTTATTTTTTGTAGAGTTTTATTTGTATCAATAAAAAAGTTATTGACGGCTATTCAAAAGGTGGTCCAAGTCTCCTTACTTTTACCCTAAATAAATAAATAAATGCCGCGAACTTCATGAGTTTTATACGTCATTATTCCCCTTACAAATTTGTTATCCATTTAATGACAAACATATATGACTTATAGAATTAAAAAAAGAGATATGAAGGTCCTAATTATTTACCTAATTTTATCATAATTTTGCCATTACCGGTGCTATTATTATGTGCCGCGTGCGTCTAATACGAAGTGCACAATAATAAACTAACAGTAACAGTTTCATTTGGTATGTAATAAGTCGAAAACATTTTTAAACCTATTATAGATACGTGACATACAGTGAGGGCGTAAATTTTATATTTCAACTGAATTTTTTAGAAACACCTTAAAAATCCATTTTTATTTTCAATTGCCCAAGGTACGCCCTAATTAGAAGTAGTAGTGACGCCACTACTTTTTATATACGACGTCATCCATCTTATTTTAAACCGTTTGCCAGTTAAGATGCAATTAAAAATCACAAAACATTAATTATTTTAACTATGCAATAAATTATAATTTAGCATATAATTAAATCGTCATGTTGCGTGTCATTTATTTCCTGGCAGTAACCAAAGCTATGTTGACATTTCTTAAAACGTTGTTTACTGTTTTTAGGGTAAAATAGTCCTACTTCATTCCAAATTCTCTCTTTCAAAGTGTTCATATTGTTAGGACTATTTAAACATGCCTTAAATTTAAGATAAAATCAAAACAAAAATAATTTTAATCTTGGCGACTTTACATATATGGGCTCGGCTTCCAATTTACCTGTTGGGAAAAATGGTATTTAACTAATCACGCACTATCCCTGAAATGCGGATTGATGTTGCACGATCCCGTTGAAACCATGCTAAATCAATACATTCGTTCTTTTTAACTTACACATTCCATTATTTAGCGACTTGACAATACAGAATTTTTGACAGTGTCACTCAACTCCCTAGCATATCACTTTAGACCATAAGTGTCACATATTTATGGAATTGCTTGTTACTGGAGAATTTATAAGTAGCAAAAATACAGTGCAGATCATCGCCTTGCGACGTGACCGTATTTTTAAAAGAAGTTAGACCAGTTTATAACGACCGGCACACATGCCAGATATAACAACGCTTGCAAAGGAATATCGTAAAATGATCTCTGTTACAATGACTATACAAGTATACAATACGATTGACTCGAAGATGACACAACTTGTACTATTGCCTAAAAAACCTGTAACGGTAACATTAGCACAATCATTTTCATATTTTCATTTTGGCATACCTACTACTGAAAAGTCAAATGATTTTTTAAAAGTTATAACTGAAATTTAAAAGAACGCTAAATAATTAAAAACTATTAAATATAGATATATGAATGCTAATATAGATCGATCCAGAATTTAACTCTACATTAAAAAGTGAAGTAAAATATGGGTCATTGCATATTTACAAAATTTGAGTTTGATGAATAGAAGTTGGGCTAAATAGTAGTTCTATTTTAAACGCCCTATATACAATTGGGGGTAATAAAAGTATTGTTGCATAGCTTTAGGATTCTACTATCCAAAGTTTACTTGATTTTCTAAAATTTATTTTCTAAAATTTCTAACCTTCCAACCAAAAATACATTTCAATCTCAAATTCTACCAGCTGCCACTGCAACAAAGTGAGGAGAGAGAGATACAGAATATTATAAGAAATGGCAAATGATAAGAATTGAATCTTCATTTCAAAAACCACTTAATAAAAGTTTAATTTTCAGTAGCGTGAAAAAAACGTTTATAAAAAGTTATGTTACATTAAACAAACGATCACTTTACTCTTATGAGAAAAAGAGGCACAGCAAACAAACCATTATCATGATCTGCTTCAAGTGGCTTCGAATCAAGTGGTTTGTCAAATTCTAGGTACCTCACTAACAATTTTCCTTTATGTTTACAAAAGCTGAATTTCGAAATATGCCAGAATGTAATTTCTAACTCTAATATGCCTACATATTTTTTTATTTAAGCTACATTTGTAACTCTCATTCTGTAAAGCTGCAATAAAGACTTTGTCGCAAATGGGCTTCTCTATTTGTTTATGTTTATAATACATTATTTTGGTAATCTAATCAACAAAAAAAGTAAGAATACAATAAAGCGGTTTACTGAATTGGCTTGTCCAACTTTCTACGTCGGTTCGATTTTTTGAGACCTTTTATTTCAGTGGGTACCCTGTCATGAAGACTACTCCTCCAGTGAATTTCCTGGATAAACGACACATTCACTCACGACCATTCAACGGATGTACTTTGGAATCGAACCCACAACAAGCCAATAAAGAAGTCCAGAGCTACATTTGCTGTGTTGCTTGTTAAACTTGAGTGATCTGTGTGGAAGGTCAAAACTGCTACCATTACTTTTAACCATTAACTGCTATTCGATACTAGATCATTCGATATGATCTGAAATCATTTATGGAACATGTATGTAGATATGTTCATTAAGACTTTTCAGTAGATTCTGCAACCATCATCATCTTCACAGGTTTGTGTTTGGACATTCTTTTTACCACCCTGTGTAGAAACAAAATTGAATTAACCACAAAAGTCAAAGCCAATTTGCATTATGTATTATGAATCGAAGTCATTTTTATTGATACCTAATAGTGAGAAGAAATTAAAATAATCTGCTAATCGGCAACTATCGCCATCTATCTATAAGTGCTTACACAAGCAGTCGCTGTTGTAGCTCTCTAATTCTCGGTCAAAAGTCGGTACAGATCAATGCATTAATATTTTGTTATTATAGCAGGTGGCGCCAGTTGTAGTTTAATTTCATTTTATTATTTAAATCATAATGAGAGTATGTACATATGTATGTACATATTGTAGGTATTTTATTATGTAGATGATTTTAAGTAGATATGCACATGTATACTGTACCTCCCAGGATAAGGTGAAAAAGGGTAAAATGAAAATAATTTTCGAGTTGAAATTGGACTTAATTTTTAAAGGGTAAATGCCCGCTAAAAGTATTTTAATTTTTTATCATACGTTCATTTTCGAGAAATCACGTAGGTCCTGACATGAGCAATTTAATTTTTTCTGTGTAGATTAAGTGCCTTTCATAAGACGTATATAAAAAAATTATATTTTAAGAAAAGTTGTTCGGCATTTGAAATTACAGAACTTTGTATTTTTGTATATTTCTTGTTCATTCTTAAATTAAAGTTAGTTATGGGACAAGGGTGGACATGAAACACTTGATAATCATTCAGAATCAAGAGAAAAATCCTTACTCAGACGTTCTGATGGATTTAGATATTTCAAATTATTTTTAGAAAATCAAATATTTAAAAAACATGTGGAGGGAAAGTAAGTATGACATAACATATTATTTCATACATTTCAACGATATAACATATTACATATATCGTAATCAGAATATCAAATGGAATTTAACAAATAAAAAAATACAGGGATCTCCATTTAAAAAATACATTATTTAAACAGCTGCTACACATTTTTGACTCAATTGTTTTTCTTACATCATATTCTGAAATTTCCCGAAAAAAATAAGTTACCTTAAAAAAACATGTAGCGTAAAAATAACAGAGATAATGGAGCTGGGAATTGTTACGTAATCACCCTGTACTGTTATAAGACGAAATAGTACTAGGTCTTGGATGAAAATACAATGTTATTACAAGTTATCTGTCAAAACGATCAACTTGTCTTAATTTTGTGTTTATTTTGTCGATGTAATATTTTTTAATTGATAGGTAATTAATTCTTCTGAATCACTAAATAATATACTGAATTAAGAACAAAAAATATAGTGAAACAGTATAAAAGGGAATACATATGTTTAAGAGTTGCTTGGCGTTGGTGACGATTCTAACAAGAAATTTAAATCGAGCAAAAAAATTAAAAAAAAATCAAGTTGGCTAATAGTTTTAAAATTAAGCATAATTTTTAATTCTGAACAATTGTTCCTGATGGGTTTTTCCGATATCCTGACTATAATAAGCACTTTACCTACATACACTAATGGAAAAAATTAAAGGGTCAAAAAAATTTTCCGAATTTTTAGTGATTTTTCAGAATGCTGTATCTCAGTGAAAAATGGTCTTATCGAGGTCTAAAAAAAGCATTTTGAAGCTTCAAGTTTCTAGCTTTGAGATATTTCGACAAACAAATTTTTTAGAGCTACATGTTTCGCACAATTTTAAGAAGTAGTGTGAGAAAAAAATTTTGCGAATTTTTTTTGCTTTTTTTTCCAAGTTCACGAGCTTGAAAAAATATTTCTAACTTAGCTATGGTATGGACCGGATAGCTTGTTTATTGAGCTTCAATTTGCTTTTCTTTTAAATCTCGATATAACCATTTGTTGCTGAGACATCGAACTTTAAATCAAAAAAGGACCCTTTTGTCTTTGATCGACGATATCTCAGCAACCAACGGTAGCACAGAAAATCTAATGGCATTTCTGAAAAACTTGAATAAAACCCCTACAAGGTTCTGCTGCGATTTTAGAGGAGAAAGTTTTTTTATCCTTGACTTCGACGGTATTTGCGAAAAAATTGTGAACACGCTCAAACATTTTTTTTTTACTTTAGCCATGATTAGGATATGTTTGAGCTCAAAAAAACGTGACCCTTTTATTTTTTTCAAAAGTTTGACCGTTTGCAACAAGGAAACGGTTCGTTAGATCGTAATGCAACTTTGCTTTGTTTTGGGGGTATATTCAACTGTAAAAGGCAACACGCAACATTAGTCATTTTACGAAGATTTGAATTTCAGCCGTTGATGTTCTGAAAATCCATCAATTAACCGTTTTTTCCGGTTTTTTTCAAATTCATGTCAAGGATAAAAAAAATTCTCCTCAAAAATCGCAGAAGAATCTTGTAGATTTAGAGTTCGATATCTCAGCAACAAATGGTCGTATCGAGATTTAAAAAAAAAAGCAAATTGAAGCTGAATAAAACAAGCTATTCGGTTGGCTAAGAGTAAAAATGTTTTCAAGCTCGTGGACTTGAAAAAATAGCAAAAAAATTCCCAAAATTTTCTTCTCACACTACTTCTTAAAATTGCAGGAACCATGTAGCTCTAAAAATGTTTTGCCGATATATCTCAAAACTAGAAACTTGAAGCTTCAAAAAATGCTTTTTTTAGACCTCGATAAGACTATTTTTCACTGAGATACAGCATTCTGAAAAATCACTAAAAATTAGGAAACATTTTTTGACCCTTCTAATTTTTTCCATTAGTTTAGAAGATAATAATTAAATTGCTGCTGTCAAGGCGTACTTGATCTTTCGAAAATCATATTTTCCTCAATTGTTAGGAACATAACTATTGTAGATACTTCTTTAATAATTTGAAAATAATAACAACCTAACAGTTCCTCGTTTACAATCTTTTTATCCAAGTAATTGGATATTCCAGACATGTTTATTTCTTCATATAATTTTCAATATACGCACATACATATTATATTCCAAATTTAAAACATATATTATGATGATGCTCGTTTATTTATATTTATTTTATAAATAATTATGCCGATTATTGAGCATAATGATGTCACAATTCCGAATAATCCTCGTCACATCAGGCTAATTCAACTATTGTTACTATACAGTAATTTTAAAATATTTACACACTATGATGTGACAATTTTATAAAAAAATTAATTGTCCCCACTAGAGCAGAAAATGCTTTTCCGTACTAGTGCGGGAAAATTTTCTCGCACTAGTTTAGGGAAAATGCGTCTTTCTATACCAAAATGCGTGCGGGAAAGTGATTGTTTAGGCACGCTCATAGAAAAAAGTATATTTCAGTTTGGACCTAACTTTTTGGTATATGCGATGATACTAATGAATAATATGGTTACAATGCCCGAGATGCTGTTTTTACGATTATATAACTAGCATCGCTGTCTTAGGTAATCGGCGATTATTAGTCGATTACATTTTTACTTATTCGTGGAAGCCTCTAGACTGCGCAACTATGTATGTACTTATGTAAAAACTAATCAAAATGGATGACATGTTTTTTTTGTCAAAACTGTCACGTAGACATATCATCGCTTGTATGCGTTTTTTTATTTCATTACTAATCATCTCTATCTCTCAGCTGTGCTCTAAGTTTGTGATTAAGATGGGTGTACACAAATATAAAGGAAAATATGGGTCAATCAAATCTTATACTTTTGGAAACAAGTAGATAGTGGCGCCCTCCCCCTGGCGGTAGAGATGAACTTACTAAAGTGGCGGGAATTTCAAATATATTTGCGTGATCTTTATACAGCACTTTCTAATACCTAGTTTGAAAATTAGTAGGCCCTATTATATCATTAGCAAGTCGTAACAAGTACATACTATAATAATTAACTGAGCAACTATACCTTTGATAATCCTGAAACTCCAAGAATATAACAAGCGGCTCGCGCACAATGGGCGAAAACGGCAAAAATTTTCTCAAAATAAGATAACT
>JAPWTK010001427.1:0-43616 GCA_029963805.1 Aromia moschata
GTGTCAACTTAACACGTTCGCTGCATCAGGCCACCATGCGGCAGTCAATGTAGCATGTCCTAAGTAGATTGCGATTGCAATAATTACGTCAATTTAACAGATATCTACATTTGTTTTGTACACATTTGGTCCTCGCATGATTTACTATCTTTATCTGCTTAAAAATAATACGGATTCGTATGTCCCGTAACGTACTTAATGATAAATTCGTCACTGTGTGCGATACGGGGTCGATCGACAAGCAAGGACTTGCACAGGCGCCAGTAACCGTAACCGTCTTCTCGCTTTGAATAAATCATTTTGTGTTTACCGTTCGGTACATATGCATTATAAAATATTCACTTGTAGTGTAAAAAATAGTGTATCAATATGAGTGACCGTGGAAAAAAATAGTGGCATTGGCCTTGGCTCAAACTCTATGTGGCTCTAAGTGACGAATATTCCGACTTTGAAGAGGATTCGGATGATTCTGTCCTAGACAAGGATTTTGTTCCTCCTCACGCGGTGAATCATCAGAATACGAGGAATCTACTGATTCAAATGGCGATGATCAAGATCCAGGCGAGGCCAACCATATGCGAGTAATGCTCGCCGAGACCGCGAATTCTGAAAGTGAATGGAATTCCAAATGAAATCCAAATTAATTCTGAATGGATGTCCAAATGACATCCATTGGCACTGTTCCAGAATTATTTCCTACACTTTGCCAAATCAATGATTTGCATAATTCCATCAAATGTGGCAGCCCCAATATATTTTTTTTAAACTGTTTGTTACTGATTTCAACTATTTTAATACTGCACATTGAGGAATATTAAAAACAGCTATTAGTTTTATATGCTTTTATTTAACTTCACACCCACATTAACTTCACACAGACATTGAAGAAATAAATATATTTTCATTTCGAAATTCGTGATCAATTTTAAAATCTTCTAGTTCATAAATGTTACATTAGAGCCCTCGTGCGGCTGCAGAAAAATTATGAACCTTACTTAGTAGAATAAAGTGCCCACATAAATTTCCCTTTTCGTTACGTTTCTAAAAAAGTTGCCATTAAAAAATTCGACACTGAGTATACGAGACAAATATACCCCGTAACGCACTTTACCTGAAACGGGTACGGGGCTCATCTGACCCGCAACGCACACAAAAAAACGGTTTCTTCAAAAGTATATCCGCAGCGAACGTGTTAATATTAGTTGAGTCACGGGGCTGAAAGTTGATAGTAGATATCGCAACTCACGCCACCTCACGTTGTCATTTGGTTTAGTAATGTTTGCTGTGGACATCTTTGGCGCTACTGCTAAAATAAATACACTCAACATCCACATATCCGAACTCCAAATTTCCGAACTCACGATATTTCCGAACTTTTTCTCACGATATTTCCGAACTTGTACTTCCACATAACCGAACTTGTCGCTGATTGGTTGACGACAAAAAACCGCGAAATTTGAAATGAGAAAAAATGTACACAATAATGCGATTGTTATCAAACATTTCGATTGTCACAGAATTCAGCAAAGAGGAAATCGCCCTCCCTCAGCAGCACACCTGAGACAAGAGTTCTTTGTACAAACCAGTGAAAAACACTTCTTTCAAATGGCGTATCATAAGTACCGGTGCACTTTATTGTGTTAATCCGTCCACTCAATTTTCGTCTTTTTTCAGTTTTTTCAAAGTAAATTTCTTTTTTTTCCAAGAATTTTTGCCACTGACGATTTATAAATGGTATACATCTTACATAGATCAACATTTTTAACACCATTTTTTGCGTGATTTATCAAATCCAGCTTTTGCTCCAAGGTTAGTCTCTTAGCAGGCTCTTTTCTCTGCAAATAAACAGTACAATAATGTTTATTTTGTATCACGGTTTTCTTAAAAATACATATTTTCTCATAATTTTTCATTTCAGTTTGAAATTATTATAGGTTACGTCAACAAAATGTTCAATAAAACAAGCCTTTACTTTGAATTACAAAATAATTACCTGCATCACTCTCTCCTTTGCACCTGACATTTTGTTGTTTAGAAAAATGTTCTTTTATTAACATGTACACATGTATGTATGTATTACATTTGCATAAAAACCTCGAAATACAAAGAAAAGTACTAGAATGAGCCAGCAAAAACCCTGCGCCAGCAGTTCGGTAATCCCGAGGTGACGAGAGTTCGGAAAATGTGGAAGTCTGCGGAACGTAAAAGTTCGGAAATGTGGATGTTGAGTGTAACCGTAAAGTAGCGTAGTGAAATACAATTCTGTAGTGAATTACAATTCTGATAGATACAGGAGAGATGACAATCGTGAACAATTTTAAGGTTAGTTAATTTTATGTTTTATGTATGGCAGGATGGGTATGTGTTTATTAATTTTCATCATTTCAGTTATGTGAGGGAGAATGGTAAGTTATTATTTATTTTCTGTAAATAAGGATTCTATTGGATATTCCTATGCTAAATATCCTATGGGATAATCCATTCAGTTTCTTAAGAGTAATGTTTAAGGTGGAATTTATTACACAAGTAATACTTTTGTTGATCTAAAATTGTAATAATGGCCGGCCGGCATTTACAAATTTTATTACATAAATATTCAGTAATATTCTAATTTCTAATTCGGGGCTAATTCTGTAACGTGTAACGATATCGTTAATTAACGATTCTCGTTCACAAACGATGGAGTAACAAGTTTTGCAATTCTGTAAGTAACGACAGTGGTTTGTGAAAGACAAAATGGACGTCAAATTGTCGTTAATAAAAGACAAGGTAGTAGCTGTCGTCGGGAAGAAAATAGTCGTTATGCATCATTTTAGATAGGTACAAATAATGACAATGTTGTGTACATTTGTAGTTTTTTACAACCCTTCATTTTTTGGCCCATGGCAACTACCAACAACCAATTGGTCAAGATCGCTTCATTAGTTCTTCTCAGGCAAATATAAGCAGATCGATAAATGAGGCGATACAAGTAATAGATGATCATTTCGTAGGACCGTTATGTAAAATTTCCAATGTAGTTGTCAAATTCGCAATGTAGTTGAATGATTGAATGGAGTTCTTGAAGGAATCTGGAGATGTCTCAACGCTGATAAAGTATTACATTAAAAACTGCGGAAACAGCAGCAAAAATTGTTTATGCTTGTGCCGTAGTTACATAATTTTATGAGGCAGCAGAATATTCCAAGTGAGTTTGAATATAATTACACTGTTGGACTGTTTATATGAATTAATGCATAGAGATATTTTTTTATTCATAGTTGAAGAAGACTTGCTTATTGAAAATGAGGACGTTAATGAAAATGTACCTGATGATGTAGATGATGCTTACCTACTTAGATGGGGCCATATAATAAGAAACCGGATGGTGAACAATTTTGTCTAATGTCATATTGTTACTGAGAAATAAAACACATTATAATGATGTATATGTTTATTATCTTGCTACTAACCTAAGTGTACATATATATATATATATAATATATATTAGTCATTTCATCATCTGATGAATCAATAATAAATTCATATTCTGGATATTTTATCTGTAACTCCAATTGTCTTCGTTTAAATTTCTTTTTTTGTAAATGAACAAGTTCTTTTTGTATTATTACAAATTTGTTTTAATACTTGTGCGTCTATAGTATGGGACTGTTGATTTAAGAGACTCTAGGTATCCTACTACACTATGTTTTCTTTTTAATCTATTATTCCTCTGAAAACATTTTTTATTCAGTTCAGTACCTGAAGTACTTGGCTCAGGAATAGACCCACCTACATTTTCATTTTCTTTTAACACATCCTCTAAAAGTAAAATAATACATATGTATATATATTTCTCATAGTGGATTTTGTTCACTTCTTAATCCAAGTTCTGCAACTGGCATTCCATCAACCACAACTCTTCCAGTAATATCCAGAAGCAATTCTTCTTATTCAGTCAATTTTTGGGTAGGTTCACCTGCATTTCTCGTTCTGTGTACGCAGTTCTCATTTTTCGAGCCTTATTGCGAACGTGGCTTTTCCAATCAGTAAAAACCTGAAAATATACATATTATATTATTAAATACGGTTTGTCTCGCCATAAACCTTTATGACAGTGGTTCATAAACTACAAACATTAATAACTTACCCTTTTCCATCCAGTGACATCTTTTATGGGACCACCCAACGCATTTAATTTTTTGGTAAGGGTCTCCCAAGAGTTTTTTATAATATCAGGATTTGATGCATCAAATTTATTTTCACGCAAAGCGTGATCAATAAGATTCGTAATTCCTCTAAATATAGTTAAAACTGAGCCCTTGTTGTTTTGAGTGCTCTTTTTTCCTTTGTGTTCCATTATCTGCGTCAACGAACCGATAAACTTAAACTAGAATACTAGAAAACTCCACACCACAATATACATAAACTGATATCTAACCACAAAAAATACATATCTTCTTCGACATACCACAGAAATACCAATCCAAAACATTCTGAACAAAAGATTGAATCAAGGTCATTTTGTTAACGTCGAAAGTTACAGAATACATTTTTTTTTATATGTCGTCAGAAAAGTCGTTAAATAGCCAGTAGTTTATTAATGATATCGTTTATTAACGACAAGTTATGGAATCAAGATATTGGAAGCCAGCAAGATGAACTACGCGAAAGTGATAGAATAAACAGGAAGCATTGACGATTGGCACATAGATGCCAAGATAATCCTTTATTTATAAAAACATTTTTTCTGATGAAGCAACATTCGTCTTAAATGGAACAGTCAACAAACAGAACTGTAGATACTGGAGTATAGAAAATCCACATTGGATGATGGAGGCCAATACTTAATATCCTGAGAAGGTGAACGCTTGGGCTGGAATTATATATTCTCAAATTATCGGACCATATTTCTTTGATGGCACATTAACTGGCGCGCGTTACTTGGATTTCTTGCAAAATTTCTTAGTTACAGAGTTAAGAATGCTTTTCCCAGATGATGACAACCCCAATGAAATTTATAGAAATATTTGGTTTCAGCAGGACGGAGCTACACCACATTTTTCATTGGAAGTGAGAGCCTATCTGAATCAAGTTTTTCCCAATAGATGGATCGGTAGACGCGGTGAAATTGAGTGGCCTGCTCGTTCTCCCGATTTGACCCCGCTTGACTATTTTTGATGGGGATACTTAAAATCGAAAGTCTACTTCAACAGACCAAATAACGTAGAAGATTTAAAAGACAGAATAAGGTAAGACATTAATCAAATCACCCCGAAACAATACAAAATGTTTTAGAAGAATTTCAGCAAAGTCTCCATTATTGTCAAGAAGCAACGGGCGCCCAGTTTGACAATTTGATTTAAACTGTTCTTCTTAAAATTATAGAAATTAAAAAAATCTTATGTTGCTGGATGGAGAATTAAGAACCCTTTCAAATGAGCTATCACACGCAGCCTCGTTCCATTTAAAAATTTTAAAGGGGTAGCTGTCAGTCCAAGGGGGTTGGAGGGGGGAGATATAAAATTATGTTCAAAATATGTAGTTCTAGAATTAAAAATTGACGTGTTTTAGGATTTTACTCATAAATTGTAAATTACGTATATAATGAATTTATCCGATACTTATGGACCTCACTGTATAACAGACAGTGCACTCAACAATAAATGAGCCATAACTTTTTAAATATTCAAAATACAAAGAAAAATGTTAAATAGAAAAGAACTCATGCTTAATTAATACACATTTGTAACGGTAAAGTAAAAAAGGTATGTTGCTGAAAAAATTTTTGAGGGGTCGCGACGCTAGCGTTGTTAAGACATACTTTTTATTTTTACCTTAATTTTGAGAGAAGGTGAGTACCTTCACAAAACTTAATTTCTCTCAGCCGTTTTCCTGAAAAACCCACTTCTTATAATAAATCGATCACCCTGTACATGTACATTTAGAGAAATTACACAACATAAAAAAATCTATTACTATGAATCTATAACATCTATTTAATGTAAAGAACTAAATATGGAGGATTATCCCCATTTTTTTTTTTGTTGTACTGATCACATCTTAAATAGTCAATTTAGGACTAGTCGAGAAACCTCTTGTTTGTCTGGATGAAAAGAAGTATCCAGTAGCAAGTTATTCCCTAAGAAGTGTATTTGTGAAGTTGTATATGTCTGACCAAATTGTTTTTCCGTATCGCCTTAAAGGAACAATGCGCACATCGATAAGTCGTTCTGTCAGAAGCATCTTTATGGCTCAGCATGTGTGAGGTTAAAGAGGCTTTCCATTTCGTCTTGAAGGCACAAAAACTGCAGTCATAAGTTATCTCAGAAGCATCTTTATGAATCAACATGTGTCTGGTTAAATTACTTCTCGAATTCGCCTTGTAGGAACAAAAACTGCAGTCATAAGTCGTTATCTCGGAATCATCCTTATGAATCACCATGTGTTTGGTTAAATTAGTTCTCCGAATCGCCTTGTAGGAACAAAAACTGCAGTCATAAGTCGTTACTTCGGAAATATCCTTATGAATCAACATGTGCCTGGTTAAACTTTTATGTTTCGCCTTATAGGGACAAAAACTGCAGTCATAAGTTGTTACCTCAGAAGCATCCTTATGAATCAGCATGTGTGCAGTTAGATTGCCTTTTTCTTTCGCCTTGTAGGAACAAAAACTGCAGTCATAAGTCGTTACTTCGGAAATATCCTTATGAATCAACATGTGCCTGGTTAAACTTCTTTTATGTTTCGCCTTATAGGGACAAAAACTGCAGTCATAAGTTGTTACCTCAGAAGCATCCTTATGAATCAGCATGTGTGCAGTTAGATTGCCTTTCAATTTCGTCTTGTAGGAACACAAACTGCAGTCATAAGTACTTACTCGGAAACATCCTTATGAATCAGTATGTGTGAGATTAAACTGCTTTTGTATTTCGCCTTGTAGGAACAAAACTGCAGTCATAAGTCGCTATCGAAACATCCTTATGAATCAGCATTGTGTCTGGTTAAACTATCTCTCCAGTTCGTCTTATAGGAACAAATATTGCAGTGATAAGTTCTGTTTTCCGGTGAATCAATATGTGTTTGGACAAATCTCCCTTTCGTTTTGTCACATAAGAACAATGTCATAATGATAACGTGTTACCGCTACGTCTTCAATTAACTGGCGATCCTTGGGATTTTCCATTTTTATTTCATGACCATTCTGAGGAAATAACACGTTAATTTGTTTCATAATATTACAAGGCTATTTTGTTACCTTATTAGGGTCACTGTTGGTACACGTTTGATTTGTCTCTTGGTTATAAGTTTTATCCACAAATGGTTGTATTTGAGTAACTTCAGAAAGTACAAAACTGGAGTGAATTGGTGATAAACTAAAAAAAAAAAAATGGCTATATTAAACACATTATAGACACGCTTACTACAATTATTAATTATATAAAACAAATTGAATGTGAAAACTAATGGGAATCGCTTTACATTTTCATGTGAGTGCAGAGGGAGCCTTTGGTGCAAATGGATTATGGAAAAAATTGTTTAATTTCAACTTTGTGTCGAGTAGCATATAAAATGCTATAGGTAGCTAATCGCGCTGTTATTTTTTGTAAAAGTACACACCTTCCGTTAAGGGGTAACACCACTGTATAATTTTCAAAAAAATCGATTTTTTGCTTTTGGCTTAAAACATATTTTGAATCTCCTACAATATGAGGCAAAAAGTTTTATACATGAAAATATTTTTTTCGCCCTTTCCCAAAGCGTGTCGAATGCCTCTAATGTGACTCATACCTGCGACGACTTACCTGCTCGAAAGGTACTACGTGCACTTTTACCTACTGATTTCTAACTTGTGTAATACACTACTAGATGCCGTTAGAAACCATGTTTACTCAATTTGAAAAAATTTCAAGTGAAAGTATGTTAGTGGAAGCCTGAAGAGAATGAAGAGTATGAAGATTGGTATGAGGAGCATTTACATATTATGGAGAGGAATATCGGTGTGCAGTCATACAATTTTTACTTGGTAGCCGATGCTATGCGCATCAAATACGTCGAGCATTCTTTGATCGATGAGGCAATTAAATCATCGATAAAAGGAGACGAGGAGAATTATTCGAATGTGGAAGCTTTATGGTCCCCTGGATCGCAGATTAACGGTAAACAATTTTACACAGTCGAATTTCTCAATTTTTTTCATAACACAACTCATTTTAAAACTTTAAATGCGTTTTTCTCAAACACGATTTTTCAAAACGGCACATAGCGTAACTCTAACAATTTTCAATATTTTCATTTGAAATTTTTATCACATCTTTAAAACGTTTTGAAGTAAAACATGTACGGATTTTTCGATGTTAATTTAAACATTTTTGATAAACAAATAATTACCATTTTTTTTCGTCAATATTTGACTTTTTTTCGTCAAAAACATACTAATTACGCAAAAATTAGTATTTTTAAAATTCCGTACGTGTTGCACACTACAATACTCATGTAGAATAAGAGGATTTTTTTTGTTTGCACCAATTCCGTTGCGTGCCCTGAAGCACCTCTATGACAACGTTTTTGCGGAGAATTATTTTAGCGCCGCCATTTTGCAATATTTATGGATGAAAAAACATTTTTTTGTACTTCGATGTATGACCAATAACCCCTAAAGCGTTTATTCATTCATTCTACCTTCATTCAATTCGGAAAAAATGCGTCAAAAAGCGTTTTTTAAGCTGTTACAGTGGTGTTACCTCTTAACTGCTGGTTTCCTTCTACGATTAAAGAAACCAGTGACTATTTGTTTTTTTTTTGTTTTTTGTTTATTGTTTATTTTCAATTAAAAATGTACACAGAAAGAAAAATAAATACAAAGATAAAATAAACAATTACAGAGCTCACCTAAGAAAAAACTTGAGTGTGAGTTAAAAATAGTTAATAAAATTTGTAACATAGCAATACTAGTTAATTCCTTAAATAAAATAAAATAAAATAAAGTACATCTACTAAAATTAATTTAATACAATTAATATGGAGAGAACTAACACAAAACGTATACGTAAATAAAATGAAGCACTTATAATATAGTATATTAACAAACGGACCTACATATAATAACAAACAACGTTAAAATATATAAAATTTGTAACACACATACTGTAGAAAAATTTATATTTGACACACAGTTTACATATAGATAGTTAAAAGATATAATTATATAAGACAGTGGTTCTACAGGTAAGTAATTTTGATTAATTTAATAAGTTGTAGATACTTGTTCTTCCTACTTGATGTAAGTGCTGTTTTATTTCATATTTGAATTTTTTGGATTTTTTATTGATCTGATTGACTCTGGAATAGAGTTATATATTTTGGGGGCTAAGTATTCGTAACTTTGCTGCCCTTTTGCTGTATCCATTTTCAGGACTACTATAACCGTTTCTTTGAACGAGTGCCATATTGATGCTGAAGTTGTAGTCGGGTGTGCTTTTCCGCGTATATCTTTACTGCCACTTTGTAATAGAAGTTGTTTGATATCTAGTATATTTAATTCTTTGTACAGCTCATTTGATGGGTATTTGTTGCTTTTATTTATTATTATTTTCAAAATTCTCCTTTGTAATACCACAATGTCATTTAAACATGTTTTATTGGCGGCTCCCCATGCAATAATACCATAGGTAAGGTGACTTTCCACTAAGGCATGATAAATTATTTTAAGTTGTTTCGGTTGTAGAAAAGTCTTTATGTGTTTGATTTTAGATAAAACATATCTTAACCCTTTTTTTTTAGGTATTCAATATACGAGTCCCATCTTATGTGTTTATCAACAACTACTCCTAGGTAAGTAACCGTTTCTTTTTGTTGTATAACAAATTCTTCGCTATTGGTTTTAATTTTCAGGTCTGTAAAGTCTGGTAAGCTATTTGAGTACGAAGAGAAACACAGGCACACTGTTTTGTTTCTGTTGATGGTAAGGAAATTATGTGAGTACCAGTTAAGGATTTTCCTCCATGTCTTTTTCTACTTTTTGTTTTCGATTTATCCAGGATTTATCTTGATAATATATAGGGGTATCATCTGCAAATGCTATAACCTTTCCATGTGTGTTTACTTGGAACAAATAGTTTATATAGATATTAAATAGGAGTGGTCCCAAAACCGTCCCTTGTGGTACTCCACATGTGACTTCTTTAAAATTACTAGTACAGCCGTTAATACGGACATATTGCTGTCTCCCGTCGAGGTAGTTTTGAACAGTTTCTCACATACCCTCTAATCCCTAGCCTATTTAATTTGTCTATGAGGAGTTAGTGCGACACTTGTATCAAATGCTTTTTGTATGTCAACAAAAATGCATAAACTCTTACATCTCTTATCTAGGTTTTTATAGATGTTTTGTGTTAGTAGGCTGATTGCGTCCCGTGTGCTTTTCCTCTCTTTAAATCCAAATTGTTGTTCCGATATTAGTGAATTACTTGTAAGGTATTGTGTTAATCTGCTTTTAATTATTTTTTCAACTATTTTTGATATGTTTGATATTAGAGATATTGGTCTGTAATTTCCTAATTCTAATTCATCTCATTTTTTGAAAATGGGTTTTACCAATGCCATTTTGAAGTACGATGGATACTCTCCTGATTCTATTATTTTATTTATGATGTGAGTTAAGGGGTAACGTAATCATTTTGTAAAATTTTTAACATTTCATTTGTTATACCATCAAGGCCACTTGCTTTTTTCATTTTCAAAGTATGTATTTGTTTTTTCACATCGTTCACGTCAGTAGGTCGCATAAATAATGTTTTGTGATATCCAGGGTATTGTCATATTTTGGTCCAGGTTTGTATGTGTTTGTATGTTAGAAATTAACTTTTCTCCGATTTCTGTGAAATAAGAATTAAATTCATTTGCGATTTCGGTGTCATTTTCGGTTACTTCTAAATTTGTTTTCCTAATTCTATTTATTTCTTTGTATTCTCTCTTTTTTACCATTTGTTGCTTGGTTTATGACATTCCATATATGTTTGGAATCCCCAGTACCACTAGAATTTTCTATTTGGCTCTTATAGAAATTTGCTTTTGCAGTTTTATTTAAGCTGGTTACTCTGTTTCTGTATCTCTTATATTCTTTGTTCCAGGTTCCTATTTTCTGGATTTTTTAGCAACTCTTTTTTCATTTCATTTTTCCTATTTATTGAGTTTACCAAACCTTGGGTGATCCATTCATTTCTTTTCCTTTGTTTGTTGTTGAGTTTTGTTTTCTTGGTACACCGTTCGATTTCCCTTTTCAGGTTATTTACAAAATATTGAGCTGCTAGTTCTGTGTTCTGTAGTTGATATAAACTTTCCCAATTTATTTCAGATACTGCTTGCTTCAATTTATCCATATCTATATACGTTTTGTACTGTATCTGGGTCACAAGCGGGTTGTTTCTTCTTTTTGGAAAAAAATTATTCCGTTTTTATTATAAATGGTAACACAAATTTAACCATATAAATAACCTGTTCCAATAAGTACCGGACCTAAGAGTCATAGTTAAATGTCAACTTTACGGAAATTTAATGGGGTCACTGTATGTAATCGCCATTTTGTTAGAAATTTAATGTATATCCAAAAAAAAAACACCCTTTCCTTGATTTGTGCATTTAACCTTAGCAACTACAAAAAAAATCAGTTTATTGATGGTGAAAAAGTTACCTGTTGCATTCTTCCTCCTCCATTTTAATATCGAGCTCCTCTGACTTAATAGCCAAGCATGTCTCTTGATCATTACATCCGACTGTGTCCTCTTGTTTTACTAAACATTTGGTCGCAAATCGATAGAAGTTTACCAAAGTCGTTTGACATGATAAACAGATTTTTGATCCCTTGCGAAGTCGATATCCATAAAAGAAGTGAAATCGATAATGATAACCAGATTTCGGACATGCATGGATTTAACCTACAACGGCTCTTACGAATGGGTTGCTCCATTCATGGGTTTACAGCATGCACATGCACAGTTGCTCCTTGAACTGAAGGGGTTTGGGTTCATGGAATGTGTTCACCAGTATGATAGAGAAGATCCAAAAGTACAAGGTGTATTTTTTTATCAGATAATTATTATTGAAACGGGAATTGCATTGTATTAAAATACGTTCAAATTACTAAGGATGAAATGAGTTATTTAAATAGCTGTATAACCTTTACTTTTTAGTTAATTTACTTTAGAGCCGTTCAAGGTTAAACTAGTGTACGTCTGAACTCTGATGACAACTAGTGTTATCTGATTAAAAATATTTTGTCTACTCTTCTTAACAGCCGATAATAAAATAAAGAACATCCAAAAAAAAACGTCATCAAAGCTTACCGAGGAAAAGGCAACATTTTAAACAAGTCTCGAAGTGCACGGCAACGCCGCCACAGCTGTTTAAAAAACACGATTCAGCGCGCCTTTTTTTAGTTTTTCGATTTATGTAAAGTTTCATTATTTTTGCATGAAATTTTTACTGCAGATAGCATGACCAAGCTACAGTTTAGTAAAGCAGAAGTTTCTTGAGGCCATTGGAACCTTTGTAATTCGATTTCAAAGATTGTCATTTTTCATCGGCTTCTATTTTTGTGCAAAAATTTCTGAACCGATTTTGATCACCAAAAATTAATTTCTTTTTTTTCAAGCGCTACAACAGCTAATTTTTTTGTTTTACGAAAAAAAATATTTTTCGTCCTTTAATAAGAAAAAAATTTGTTTTCGGCACTTTTATCGATTTTTTATGAAGGTTTTACACACCGATTTTATTCAAATTTCTTTTCATTTCTCTATTCGAGTACTTGTATTATGGATAATCCCACCAATTTTTAATAATCTCCAAAAAATCAGCAGTATCATCATTATAACTAAAATCTTTCATGATTGCTATTGTTGAATGATGAAAAACGTTAATTATTACGAGATTATTAAAAATTGGTGGGATGTTGTCCATAATACAAGTACTCGGATAAGAAAAATGAAAAGAAATTTGGATAAAATCGGTATATAGGAACCTTTAGTAAAAAAAATTGATAAAAGTGCTTGAAAACCAGTTTTTGCGGATTAAGGGACGAAAATATTTTTTTTCGTAAAACAAAAACAGCATGTTGTAGCGCTTGAGAAAACGAAAAAAAAATTTAGTTTTTGGTGATCAAAAATCGGTTCAGAAGTTTTTCACAAAAATAAAAACCGATGAAAAATGCCCAATTTTTGAAATCGAATTACAAGGGTTCTACTAGTCGCATAAACTTCGCTTTGGCTTAAATTGTAGCTTCTGGTCGTGTCTATCTGCAGTAAAAATATCATGCAAAAATAATGAGAACTTTTTACATAAATCGAAAAAAAAACTAAAAAAAGGCGCTGAAATCGTCGCTGCCGGACTCCAAGGTAGCTGTGGGTGCGGCGTTGCCACATTTACTTCGTGGCTTGTTTAAAGTCGGCTGTGAAAAAGGACGTATTTCTATCCTTAATAGAATTTATAACCTTATTTATTTGTCAAGACTGTCACATCATATGACAGCCATACAAATTGTGACAGTCACTTGTCAAAAGTTTGACATAACGGGAAAGCTTGGACATGACCACTATTTCCATCTCTCTCGGTCATAGCCAGAGTTGATGACGGTTTTTTGGATGTCTCTTTATCTCTCACTTTTACATCTCCTGCATATAGTGCCATGCACCAATTATCGTTTAAAAAATGACCAATTATTGTCCAATTCACAATAGAGAAAAACATTTTTTAAGAATCTAAAAAAATTTTTCAAACGAATTACTCAATATGAGGTCTCATGATGGACCTCTGAAAAATTAGCAAAATTTATGTAAAGACATTTTCCCCCTCCTTTCCGGCTAGGGTCTTTTTACATGCTGCAGAGGACAGTCCCTTAAGCAAATGCTCAAGCCGAATAAATCTAACAAACCGTTTTTGGGATTATGATGTTAAAAATAAATATTGTGACCAGTGAAGCCCAATACTAGGGGTTGGGATGTATGGTAGGAAACACAAGTTTTGTGTTTTGCTTTCACATTCCATCAGTTTACACATAATTTATTGCCTTATAAATGAGAAAGCAAAACAACGAGATATATTCACCATACAAACTCTATGAACTACTAAATGAGCGTATGAGCCGACGCTTCATTAACGCCAAAAAGTCTATGACACCCCTTCTATAATCTCAACAACTGAAACCATTCTCAGGGGGCCAGGGGGTCCAGAGCCTTCTCAGCAAAAAATCATTTTAGGTTGAGTCATTTTAGGTTGAGTTGATCGCTGCTACTCGTGTACGAAAGGATGTATGAATCGCTCTAATATATATTTGAGATCGCTATCCTCTATTGCTATTATTCACAGAGAAAACAAAGATGGATACATAAAAAAATATTGAACATTTTGCTTTCAAGACATTTTGCATGACGTCGAAAGTGTAAAATTTAGATTCAAATAATCACCACATATTATAAGCAAAAAACAATGTGGATGATGTCAATCAATGCAGTCAATACCATCGCACAATATAAAACTAACTTCAATATCGGTCTGAGAATGAACATATTTTGTTAGTGTGTTTGCGATTAAATATGTTTCTGTTGGCCTTTGATATACATGTATCTTCCCTTATTGTTGTATTACTTATTCTTATATAAACATTAATTTCAATTAAAAAGAGAACCTTCTTTACTTACAATTTCTGGAATACATTTGGCAGTTATATCTTCACCAGAACTTTCATTCAACGTATTCAAATCAACACAGCGATTCCTTTTCAAACAGAGCCGACATATGGCATCATCAGAACTGCTTATGCCACCGGAATTTTCCTTTAAATATTCATTCATCTTTACTATATCTACTTCCATACCATTCAAAGTTCCACTGAAAGGGGATATGCCGTCCTCTGAATCTAAACACATGGATTTGAATTCGAAAAATGTGTAAATACTGTCTGAACATCTTTCACAGATCAAGTAGTCCTCGTTTAAAGAAAAATCCTGGAAAACAAATTTCTACTGGATAAACATGTTACGTTACGAGACCAAGTATCTAACTTAAATTTTATACATGTGTATTCTTTTAGAATCATGCTAATATATCATGGAAATGTTACTACAAGAACACTTACTATTTTTAACAGCAGAACGTCGAGCATTTCTCGTGTAATTTTTGTCAATCACTTGGATATCGTTTGACGCTTTGAGGCACAATTTACACGATTTCTGTGTTGTCATTTTTGATTACGAATTACACTGATTAAAAGTAACTTTTTGTTGTTTTTCATTTAATTAGATACTTTGTAATTTCTAAACTGAATTCTAAACATGATGCGTCGCAATTGCTGTTTTTTTTAGTAGTAATTTTACGTTTTTAAGCATTTAATAAGAATGGAAATGTATAATATCACACTTAACCTAACTATTTCGTCTGCTTTTCATACTCCCAACTGAACACGAGCCGCTTTCCATTTCGAGGATAACAGTGGCCTGCAGTACAGGAAAATTTCATGCACAGGCAAGATAGTAAAGCCCGTTGCACAATTAACATAAACGTAAAATTAACCACAAAGATGGCGTATATGAAAATACATAATGTTGTTGTCTACAAGTTATTCAATTAACATTAGCATTAAGAATGACCTTCAATCGTCAATAACCGTAAACATTAATATGAAATTATTTTATCTTTACGTTTAAAATTACATTTTGCCAGTTATACTAACCTTGTGTCTGCACTTTCGTGAAATGTGGGTTAAGGGTTACCCTAAATACAATACACTCAACATCCACATATCCGAACTCACGATATTTCCGAACTTTTTCTCAAGGATATTTCCGAACTTGTACTTCCACACAACCGAACTTGTCGCTGATTGGTTGACGACAAAAAACCGCGAAATTTGAAATGAGAAAAAAATGTACACAATGGGTGCATTCAGGGACGCTCAGCGGCTGAGTAGCTAACTTAGCTACTTCCCTGAATGGACGTGGCTGACACTTTTTGTATCTCAGCGGCCGACTAATTAACTTAGCCTAAAATATTATAGTCGACTATATATGAATCATGATTCATGAAAGTTATATGTGCCAAAGAACTGTATTAAGTTTTCTAGATCTTTGCGAAACTCATACAAACCATTCAGAGAGTGTTAAGCCGCTGACTGTCAGAAAAGGCTAACTTCTAACACATAGCGGTCAGCGGCTGAGCGTCCCTGAATGCGCCCAATAATGCGATTGTTATCAAACATTTCGATTGTCACAGAATTCAGCAAAGAGGAAATCGCCCTCCCCTCAGCAGCACACCTGAGACAGGTTCTACAAGAGTTCTTCTTTGTACAAACCAGTGGAAAACACTTATTTCAAATGGCGTATCATAAGTACTGTTGCACTTTTTTGTGTCAATCCGTCCGCTCAATTTTCGTCTTTTTTCAACTTCCGACAAGTAAATTTCTTTTTTTTTCCCAAGAATTTCTGCCACTGACGATTTACAAATATTGTACATCCTACATAGATCAACATTTTTAACACCATTTTTTGCGTGATTTATCAGATCCAGCTTTTGCTCCAAGGTTGGGCTCTTAGCAGGCTCTTTTCTCTGCAAATAAACAGTACAATAATGTTTGTTTTGTATCACGGTTTTCTTAAAAATACATATTTTCTCATCATTTTTCATTTCAGTTTTAAATTATTATAGGTTACGTCAACAAAATGTTCAATAAAACAAACCTTTACTTTGAATTACAAAATAATTACCTGCATCACTCTCTCCTTTGCACCTGACATTTTTTTGTTAAAAAAAAAAACGTTCTTTTATTAACATGCACACATGTATGTATGTATTACATTTGCATAAAAACCTCGAAAAACAAAGAAAAGCACTAGAATGAGCCAGAAAAACCCTTTGCGCATGCGCCAGCAGTTCGGTTATTCCGAGGTGACGAGAGTTCGCAAATGTAGAAGTTTGCGGAACGGAAAAGTTCGGATATGTGGATGGAGTGTAGTAACTAACACTAATTAATACTAAATTACTACATATAACATTAGTTAACAATTCGATGTCCATCATTTCTTCTAATTCCAGTGTCGTTTTTGTTTTGTGTTTTTGACACAAAATGATTTTTGACACAATGATTTGAATGATTTTTCACACAAAATGTTTAATTTAGTGAAATTGGCTAAACTCAATGCTATATGCGGGAATTTTAAAATACAGATGATTTTACGCAGATTTGGTGTGGACAAAACATAAAAATTACTGTTATGCTTATGGTTATGGCTGTTGTTAGCTCAACGAGGCTCTGGCGACCGAGTATTGGCGGTATAACCATATAAACATACTTAATCGGCACTGAGGAAATGCAGAAGCCACATCTTCCAGTTCTACTGAGGCATGTCAGAATGCTATAGTTGGCAGCCCCAACATCGGACTCAGGCTCGGTGGGCTAATTACCCGCCAGCCTTAAAATACCAGATCCCTGAAACCGAAATGAGAATGAACCGAACGGATCCTTTTACGTTGACGGCAATAGGCATGAAAAAACGGACACGAATAGGTTGTTGGAACATCAGAACAATGTATGAAGCCTCCCGCCTTGCACAAATAACGCATTAAATGGAAAAATATCAACTTGACATCCTGGGACTCAGTGAAACACGATGGCTAGAAAGTTGTGAGCATACCACTATGACAGGAGAACTCTTACTTTATTCAGGACATCCCCGTGGAAATGAACATGAAAGCGGTCTAGGCATACTACTATCTAAGAAGATCAAGAACAGTCTCTTATAATGGGACCCGGTAAATGTCCCAGTGATAGAATAATCACTGCACGTATGGCGACTAAGCTGAGAAAAATGACCATAATTCAGTGTTACGCCCCTACGGATGCAGCTCGTCGACTGAGAATTGGTTTGTTCTATCTCCACTTTTTATGGTTTTTGAGGTATTAGTTTATTTCATATGCTGAATATTATTTTATTCTATCTCCAGCGTCATATTTTAACCATATTGCTTATAGATCAAATTAGGTAGTTCTATCTCCAACGCTCCTTATATTTTGCTTAATATTGTTTTATTGTATCTCCTCTGTGCGCCTCTTATCATAAATTTTATTCCATGTGCCATCCTGAATTTTTTTAATATTTAGGATTTGTTTGGCCTATCTCCTTCCTTAAAATTGTTTTGTTCTATCTCCCATAATAATTTCCGACCATGTAAAGTACATTTTGTTCTACCTCCATTTCAACCAAAGGAATTTCAGTAATCTTGAAATGGACGAATCAGTGTAGCATAATATTAACTACATTTACAAAATATCGATATTAGCGAAACTAAAAAAGAATGCACTATTTTCGATGCTATAGCCTATGCCAACTGAAGATCAGGAATTTTATAAACAAAACTATACTTAAAAAATTTGAAAAAAAAAACAATGAAACACGTCCCTAAGAAGATAACAGATAACTAAGAAGAGGAAGGATTTACAAAGAAATAAATAACTACAAAAAACTTGCATGCGCACTTCTGAGTACAGCTTAATTGTCTATTATAATCCAAATAGTGATATAATAATAATTGTACTTAATATTAAATGTAAATTTTAAATTGTAACAAAAAGGAAAAAAACAAAAAAGTAAATAAGACTTCTTATTTCTCAGTGTAGATGGTAGTATATTATAATATATATATATAATTTATTATAATATATATAATTTTCGAACAATGATGTTTAATATATTTTTCCCTATAAACTAAACTAAATAAACTAACTAAAAACAATAAAACAAATGCAACCAAACAAGTCCCTAAAAGGCAACTAAAAACAATAAAACCAATGCAACCAAACAGGCCCTTAAAAGGACAGTATAACAGGTGTTATGGTGGGGTTGGGGTTAACTTGGATAGAGAACTGATAATTACACAAACCGGTACCACTTTATTTTGCCTAACTACAACGGCAATAGGTATCTCAATATTAAATATAAAATGTTTAGGTTAGGAAACGTGCCGGGCGACGACGCGGTCGGCTCGATGACTGGTTCCCTACTGCTTTCTCTTTCTCGCGGCAGAATCTTCTCCGTCGTTTGCGATTCGTTCTGGCGCGGCTGGGGCGCCACTCGCCAACGGTTCCAGTGGGATACGTTCGTTACAACAGCTAAACCCAAAGGTACAATAAGAAAGCCCGTTAAAAAAGCAGCAGTAAAATCCTAACAAAATTTCTACTTAAAATCTTATATCGTTAAAAATATAATAATATAAGCAAACTTTGTTAGCATCGTTTTTAGGAATATAAGTATGCTATCTCCAGCTCAAATTCATTAGGTAGTAGAAATAATATCGTTTTGTTCTATCCCAAAGTATATTTTTATTAATTAAAATAGTAATAATAGTCAGATCTCTCACGAACTAATAAATTTCTAAAACATTATAATGCCTCATTAACTGGTAAAACAATTTTCCATAAGAATATTTAGATGAACAAGGAATCGCTTAAATGTAACTTTGAACAGCTTTTTCTCCATGTTAAGGTTTAAGGAGATAGAACAAACCAATTCTCAGTCGACGAGCTGATGAGGAAGATAAGGAAGCATTCTATAAAACAGTAACACTAACGTTAAACAGAGTATCGAAACCGGACATAATTATGATGATAGGTGATTTCAACGCAAAAGTAGGTCAAATAAACGATAATGTAGAGAATGGGCGCATTCAGGGACGGTCAGCGGCTGAGTAGCTAACTTGGCTACTTCCCTGAATGGACGTGGCTGACACTTTTTTTATCTCAGCGGCTGACCAATTTAATAAGCCTAAAATATTATTGCTGAGATGCTGACTGGACAATGGGCGCATTCAGGGACGGTCAGCGGCTGAGTAGCTAACTTAGCTACTTCCCTGAATGGACGTGGCTGACACTTTTTTGATCTCAGCGGCTGACCAATTTACTAAGCCTAAAATATTATAGCTGAGATGCTGACTTGACAATAATTCTATCATGATTCTCTCTGTCGTTTTATCTGTGCTAAGAGCAACTGGATTTTAACCTACTTTCAAACAAAAGTTATAGAAAAGAAAATATTCCTTATTTTTAAACAAAAGTTATGGAAAAGAAAAACGAACATCTGTCCTTTAAGTGTCTTTAAGCACAGAACACGGCAGGGAATTATCATTCCATGATTCATGAAAGTTATTTATGCCATAGAACATATTAAGTTTTCTAGATCTTTGCGAAACTTTAACAAACCATTCAGGGAGTTTTAAGCCGCTGACTGTCAGAAAAGGCTAACTACTAACACATAGCGGTCAGCGGCTGAGCGTCCCTGAATGCGCCCAATAATTCTATCATAATTCTCTCTGTCGTTTTATCTGTGCTGTGAGCAACTAGATTTTAACCTACTTTTAAACAAAAGTTATAGAAAAGAAAATATTCCTTGTTTTTAAACAAAAAGTTATGGAAAAGAAAACGAACCTTTGTTCTTTAAGTATCTTTAAGCACAGAACACGGCAGGGGAATTATCAATCCATGATTCATGAAAGTTATCTATGCCATAGAACATATTACGTTTTTTAGATCTTTGCGAAACTCATACAAACAATTCAGGGAGTGTTAAGCCGCTGACTGTCAGAAAAGGCTAACTACTAACACATAGCGGTCAGCGGCTGAGCGTCCCTGATGTCATGGGAAAACAAGGTACTGGAACGAGAAATGACAACGGTGAAAGACTAATTGGGGTATGCATGAATAACCAATTGGTTATTGGAGAAACAATGTTCCCTCATAAAGAAATTCATAAAGTTACCTGGGCTTCACCAGATGGGCGCACCTAAAACCAAATAGACCATATTACAATGAGTCGAAAGTGTAGAAAGTCTTTTGAACGTTAGATCACACCGAGGGCAGACGTAGCAAGCGATCACTACCTGGAAATCGCAGACATAAGGCTGAAAATTAGGGTAATGCAAAACTCCTCAGGAGAAATGGCAAGAAATTAAACAGTGTCTACAAAAAAACACGGAGGATGTACTAGGTAAAAAACAAAGAGGCAAAAAGGATTGGATATCCAACGATACATGGAATAAAATAGCGAGACGTAAAGAAATAAAAAATAAGATTCTGCAATCCCGATCAAATGATGAAAGAAGAGCAAACGAAGATTTATATAGGGAAATTAACATATTATGTTAAAATAGCCGCAAGGAGGGATAAGAGAATATGGGCAGAACAACTTGCTCAACAAGCACAAATTGCAGCAGATACACATGATTTCAGGGTATTATATATATTAACCAAACGACTAGCGAATAAGTCTCTAGCCGGAGACAACCCAATAGTACACTTAAGCGATGGAGAAAAAATAACACAGCTAGAGCAACAACTGATTAGATGGACAGAATATTTCCGAAGGAATTAAACTCGGACACTGCGTCGATAAAGTCAGTAGATTTTGTTAGAATTTCTGATTTCATTTCCCTGCTTTTAAATGTATACACGGTGGAGACTTTAACTGGAATATATTCGCTAGCGGGGTGGTGAATGATTTTTCAAAAAATTCCCGAGACACGTCAACTTTTAAATGTATTTACCCACATTTTGCAAGTAATGTGAAAAATATAGCCCTTCAAGGGTGGCTGAAACCACCCTCGACATGATTTTTTCAAATGCAACCCTATGGCTTGTGACCCCTCATTGTAAAGCTGGTGGAATTTATTTTATTTATTCAACGCCAGTTTATATTGTTACAATTACAGAAATTAGTTACAGTAAATCTATTAGGTATTATTAATTTATTCTCTTACTTTTTTTTGCACCTAGGTGACTCAACACCTGTATGTGCAAGGAATACAACATAATTGCCAATAAATTGGGCAAACTACACTGAAGATGACATATATATATATATACAAACTAGTAAAACTAATGAAGAAAAATGCAGTCTTAACATGGTTACCTTAGTCACTATTTATAGGATACTAACTTATGATCAGTCTTCTAAATATTTAATAAGCCGTTGATAATTAATGTTTATACAATCTTTGCAGAGTTTTGAAACTGCTTAGTATTTTTTACAACTCTAACATTCCTTGGGAGTAGATTATAAAATTTTGGTCCTAGGTAGGTGACAAATCTTTGATTAATGTTTTTTGTACTATTTGGCAATTTTATATGTTGTTCTTCGACACTTCTGGTCATGTATTGATTTTCTACATATAATTTTAGTTCGCTTCTGTTATATATGTACAGTACATACTTTACAAATATACAGGGTTCTAATATTAAATATTTCCTTATTATATAGTAATTTTGTTGGGTATTTCCTTTTTTTATTATACATAGTTTTTAAAATACTATTTTGAACAATATTTAACTTTCTTAATGAATTCGTATAGAGACCACCCCACACCAGTATACCATATCGGAAGATTGATTCTATTAAAGCTTTGTAAATCATTATTAGTATGTTTTTATATAATATGTCTCTAAGTTGATAGAACTTATATATAAGTTTTCTTACTCTATTTGTTACATAGTTAATATGATTTGTCCATTTCAAGTGTTTGTCTATAATAATACCTAAGTATTTTATCTCATTAACTTCACAAATGTTATGTAGATTATTTATTTGTATCGTGCTGTACTCAGGTCTATTATAATTTGTTACCGAAAATGCGATGTATTTTGTTTTTTCTGCATTTAATGAAAGTTGGTAGTTATTAAGCCATTTTTTTTATAATGTCTATGCCCTCAATTACTTTTGCTTTCACATGCTCCCATGTATTTCCATTAAACAAGGCAACTGTATCAATCTGCATATGACACAATTTTTGCATGTATATTTAGTCCTAACAATGAATTTATGTATACGGAGAATAATATTGGGCCTAATACAGTGCCTTGTGGTATTCCCATTTTTACAACTTTTGGATAGCTTAAGTTATTCATAATTTTCACATGTTGTGTGCGATCTGTCAAGTAATTTCTAAAGACATCTAACACAGTGCCACGAATTCCATAGTGCGATAATACATCTATGAGCTTTACATGATTCACTGTATCAAATGCCTTTGCTAGATCTAGGAATACTCCAATACATTTTTTATTGTTGTCTAAATTATTCGTAATTTCCTTTACTACTTCATACATAGCATCCTCAGTTCCTAATCCCTCAACAAAACCAAATTGATTTTTGTGTAGTATATTACTAATTTTAAAAAAAATTGTTAGGCGCTCTTTTAAACATTTTTCAAATATCTTTGCAAAATTATTTATTACACTAATTGGTCGGTAGTTAGATATTAAAGATTTGCTTCCCGATTTATGAATGGGTGTCACAATAGCAACTTTAAGATGAGATTAATAATATGTACAAGGGGGATTAATATATGGCAATGAACCATTTAATAATTTCTACTGTGACTCCATCCATTCCAGGTGCACTTTTGTTTTTTAAACTATGTATGTGTTTTATTATCTCCTGATTAGTCACTGGTGAAAGATAGATTGATTGAGATAAATTGTTTATTACAAAATTGAAATTATGTTCTGGTTCTTCAATTTGTTGAAGCATAGTACTTCCTAGCCCAACAAAATAGTCGTTACAATGATTAGCCATTTGTTTGTGATCAAAAAAAGCTATGCCTTCATCGTCAACCAATTTAAGTACAGTATTACCAGTGTTACTTTCATTTGTGGCTTCCGATATTATTTTGTATATAGCTCTTATGTTGTTTTGATTGTCTTGCTTTTTGTAGTAGTTATTTTTTGTTTTTTTTAAATAATGTATTTAAGTAATTCCTGTAGTTTTTATATTCCGTCTCCAGAATATCTGTATGGTGTTCTGATAGTCTTCTTTTTAGTTTATCTCTTTTTTTAATAGAATTTATTAAACCTTCAGTAATCCATGGCTTGATTTTTTTTTGTTCAATTTTCTTTTATGTATAACTTTACTTTTGATTTATTAGATTTAAGAAAATGTCCATAAATATAGCTGTAGCTAGCTGTGAGTCGTCTGAATTCAATATTTCACTCCATGTTTGGTTTTCAATCAATGCTTTTAATTTGTCTAGGTCAGTTTTTGTAATTTTTTTGTAAATTATTATTGTTTATGTTTTTTTCAGAATTTGTGTTGTTATAGTCAAGATCTAATGCTACTGGATAGTGGTCAGTTATATTACTATTTATTACATATGAGGATAATTTAATGTTTTTTATATTTTGCTTTCTTTGGACAAAAATGTGGTCTAGACAGGTTGATGTATCCTTGGTTACTCGTGTTGGAATTTGTATATACGGTTCAAACCCATGTTTAGCTAATATAGATAAGTAATCATTAACGACAGCTTCATTTTTGTTTAATATGTCAATGTTAATATCGCCTATAATTATTTGGAGTTGATTACTTTTTTCATTGTCTAAGTAGCTGTCAATATCGTCAATGAAGGTTTGCTCGCTGGTTGGGTTTGGTCGGTATATGGTAATTATTTTAAAAAACTATATCATTGGTGCTAAAACTTAGTATGCCAAGGATAACCCCACATCTTACAAGTTTGGTAATTTTAAACATTGCGCCTATATCGGATTTTACCAATATTAAAAAACTCCATCATTTTTATTGTAATCACCTTCGTTATAAAGTGTGGTATACCCTGGGATTTGAAAATAACTTATTGATTCCAATATAAAACATTCACTTAAAATTATGACATCAAATCTATTAAAATTATAAGTTTCAATAGTTGCCACTAGTTCATCAAAGTTTTTTCTTGCGCTCCTGATATTTAAATGTATAACACTACATAAACTACTGTTTGTATTAGTTGTGGGTTTAAAGTGTGTAGCCTCTATAAATTCTCCACTATGGTCTTTTCCTAAGTTTTTTAAGTTCTCTAACACATGGTCTTCACCTAAAATTACCATTAAGCGTCTTTGTAGTCTGTTTTATTTTTCAAGGCGTTTGTATAAAATTTCAAGGTTGGGCATTCCATATTTGTGGATTCGTGATTTATATTATGTTTTGTTTTGTATTTGCGGTTAGATGTCACACAGTTTACGCAGCGTTTTGTTTGTCTCTGACACTGTGTTAAATCATGTTCTTCAGCGCATATTGCACAAGCCACTTTATTCTTGCAAGCTGCTTTTTTATGATAAAACTCCCTGACACTGGAAACAACGAGGAATATCCAGGTTTTCATAAACTGGATATCGCTGCCAGCCAATGTATATTTTTTTCATATCAGTTAATTTCCTAAAGGTTTTGGGGAGCATTCGCATGATCAAATTTTAATTTTTAGTATGTTTGTAGGGTTGCATACAATTAAAACGTAATTTTATAGTTTAATTTATTTTTAACGCAACAATTTCGTACTCAAAATGTATGTTGTTTAGTTTTGGATTGCAAACCTTACTTTTCATATGACCCCACAAAAAATTCCAAGCAAATTTTTGCCACAACTGATATTTGTTACTTTTTGCTAGTGTTTTTTACACGGCCGCAAAAGAGTAATTTAGTTTGTATGCTGTATTCAGAGTTTGAAACGAAGTGTTATTTCAAATTGGTGAAAATGTCTTATTTAACTGAATCACTAAAAATCGAAATTTTGATGATGATTGGATATGGTGATGGGCGCGAACTCAATGCGAAGTTGTTCTGTTGTTTCGAGAAACGCATCCTGACTTGCCACCACTAAATCAAGGTACCATTAGTAAAATGAGGCACAATATCGAGAGATGGGTCATGTCAGGAAAGTACCCAGTAAGAGGCAGGCTGTTGTTGATGACGACACGAAGTTGAATTTGTTGCTTGCTCTAGAAGAAAATCCAATCACTCCAGCCCGTCAACTGGCCCGTGATAGTAATCTTAATCACAAAACAGTTTTAAAAATACTTAAATACGAGAAAAAACGCCCATATAAAATGCAAGCTGTTCAAGAGCTACTTGAAGATGATCCAGATCGACGGTTGGAATTTTGCGATTTATTGATGACTTGTATTGATCAAAACCAGTTATCTTTAGAGTGGATAGTTTTCTCTGACTAGGCTACTTTTACATTAAATGGGCATGTAAATCGCCAAAATTGTCTTTACTGGGCTGAAGAGAACCCCCATTGGATGAGGGAACTTCATACTCAGCGCCCACAGAAAACTAATGTGTGGGCCGGAATAATACAAGATAGAATTGTAGGACCATTTTTCTTTGATGACACTTAATGGAGCAAGATACTTGCGTTTACTCCAGCACAAACTAATGCCAGTGCTATGTCATTTATTTCCAAACCCCTTAAACCCTAACTTGACCGACGAGAGGTTATGGTTTCAGCAAGATGGGGCCCCACCACACTATGCTGCCATTGTTCGTCAGTATCTGGACAGAATTTTTCCCGGTTGGTGGATTGGGAGGCGAGGTAATATTGAGTGGCCAGCAAGATCTCCAGATCTTACACCACTGGATTTCTTTTTGTGGGATCTTAAAAGTAGGGTTTACATTCAGAAACCCAACAACATAGCAGATCTGCAGGAAAGGATAAGAGAGGAAATCGGAAAAATAACACCGCAAATGTTGCATAATGTAAGGGACGAAACCTACTACAGACTGGGATGCTGCCAACAAGTGAATGGTGCACATTTTGAACAATTGTTAGGTTGAAAATAAATTTAATTTTTTAAATTGTTTTAATTGTATGCAACCCTACAAACATACTAAAAATTAAAATTTGATCAGTGCGTTGGATTCCTCTTTCCACCAGCTTTACAATGAGAGGTCACAAGCCATAGGGTTGCATTTGAAAAAATCATGTCGAGGGTGGTTTCAGCCACCCCTGAAGGCCTATATTTTTCCTATTACTTGCAAAATGTAGGTAAATACATTTAAAAGTTGACGTTTCTCGGGAATTTTTTGAAAAATCATTCACCACCCTGCTAGCGAATATATTCCAGTTAAAGTCTCCACCGTGTATAAAGGCCGATTCTCACGTGCCGTGCAATTCCTTGCTCAACAGTTACCAGGCATCTGCTCGGATGATTTTTACATTTTACACTGTTTAGGACGGTGTCGTTCGCCATTTGATTCCAAACCTCCGCTTGATTCCGATTAATCGATATCACAAAATTGACATCAACTCATATATCTAATACTCCTTAAGATATATGCATCAACTGAAGAAATAATACGAATAGGTATAAAATGCATATATATTCGGAGTTGAGTCGTCAGTCGTATTAAACTTGCGTTTCCTTTCAGACAGATTTTTTATGAGTATTAATACGAATATTATCTTAATCCGTATCCAGTATTATTTGAATATCAAATTAAGTTATTTATATCACTAACGGTACCTATTTTAGGTTTACGACAAGGGTACTTTAGGTTTAAAGTTACTATAACCGACTTTAAAAGGTTGGTTATGAAACCAGTTACAGAAATTAAGGATAACTTCAAAGACCAATTTACAGTTCGCAATTTTTATTGCGCGCAAGAATAATTGCAGCAATTTTTCTTGCATGCATGCGTATTTGTCTCAATGAGGAATCAACGGGGTCAAGACAGATGTCAAAAGATATAATGCTGGATATGCATAGATATATTGCAAGTTCTTCAAGAAATTAACCACAACATTTAATATTTAGCAGTTAGTGCAAGAGAACTTGTTGATTCCTAACTTAATTAAAATATTGATAATATTTTAATTAAGTTAAATAATTAATTTAATTTTAATTAATTTTTATTAAAAATGATAATAAAAAATATATTTTGCTTATTACCTACATTATGCCCTGTGTTTCTATTTGCCGATTTGTAACTAATCATTTAAATAAAGAAATTGAAATATCATTCACTATTTATGGGTAACAAATGCCTATCTTCTCGCCCTTCTTTTATTTATATTTCTCTGTGAATGTATGGGTCATTTTCTTCCTCCAAAACAGATTAGGATAGGAAGTTTTAATTGTGTTATTTTTATTGAAATGAAAAATTTAATTGACGTGTCCGAGCGTTTTTCTATAAAAAATATCCTTTTATTTTTTATCGACTTTATGCGTGACTACACCCTCTCTGTATCCTGCAAATATAAACTGCAATACACTGCCCCCCTCTTAATTGACCTTCGCTTAATTCACATCCTCTCTTATTTCACCACGTTTCCCCCTATTATGTCGCGAAACCGTCCCGGTTAAATCGCCGCCTGTAAGAGTTTTAGAACTACGTTTGGAAATTGGATTCTCGCATGAATACAATTTTTAATGAAAAAATGATTGTGTAATACTTAAATATGGACACCTAACCTTTAAAATAGGTTAGGTGTCTTTAAAAATATTTAACTTTTAAAATATTCATTCAAGTAGAAAATTGAAATTTGTCACGCACGACTGGGTATACTTACGTTTATTTTTTTGTTCAGTTGGCTCATTTTTTCGTTATAACAAGTGCTGTGGTATATCTCTAAATATTTCTTTTTGAAGCTAAAGCACGAAAAAGTTGACGTTATGATCGCGACTTAAGCGAGACTAAATTTCGCTACTTAAGCGAGGTAATGATGCACGGATTTGGTGAATTAAGAGGGGCTCGAGTGTATTTAAAATTGCGGTGTTCTGTGTCGCGGCGATAGCTAGTAGTAAACATTTTTTGAAGTACTGGTAATATGTTGCAGCACTTGCAGTGACATGGCGAAGCTCTGTAGACCTGGCTTTAGTAGGAACATCACTTTAATATGTACTTAAAATTTGTACATACACTCAACATCCACATATCCGAACTCCAAATTTCCGAACTCACGATATTTCCGAACTTTTTCTCACGATATTTCCGAACTTGTACTTCCACATAACCGAACTTGTCGCTGATTGGTTGACGACAAAAAACCGCGAAATTTGAAATGAGAAAAAAAGTAAACACAATAATGCGATTGTTATCAAACATTTCGATTGTCACAGAATTCAACAAAAGAGAAAATCGCCCTCCCTCAGCAACACACATGAGACAAGAGTTCTTCTTTGTACAAACCAGTGAAAAACACTTCTTTCAAATGGCGTATCATAAGTACCGGTGCACTTTATTGTGTCAATCCGTTCACTCAATTTTCGTCTTTTTTTCAGTTTTTTCAAAGTAAATTTCTTTTTCCAAGAATTTCTGCCACTGACGATTTACAAATATTGTACATCTTACACAGATCAACATTTTTAACACCATTTTTTGCGTGATTTATCAAATCCAGCTTTTGCTCCAAGGTTAGCCTCTTAACAGGCTCTTTTCTCTGCAAATAAACAGTACAATAATGTTTGTTTTGTATCACGATTTTCTTAAAAATACATATTTTCTCATAATTTTTCATTTCAGTTTGAAATTATTATAGGTTACGTCAACAAAATGTTTAATAAAACATACCTTTACTTTGAATTACAAAATAATTACCTGCATCACTCTCTCCTTTGCACCTGACATTTTTTTGTTTAAAAAAAGTTCTTTTTATTAACATGTACACATGTATGTATGTATTACATTTGCATAAAAACCTCGAAAAACAAAGAAAAGTACTAGAATGAGCCAGAAAAACCCTTGCGCATGCGCCAGCAGTTCGGTAATCCCGTGGTGACGCGAGTTCGGAAATGTGGAAGTCTGCGGAACGTAAAAGTTCGGAAATGTGGATGTTGAGTGTAGTTGGAACAATTTTTTTTGTAATACGCATGTCCGACATAGTACACAGTACGATTTTTTGCTTAGCTGGAACGAACCTCAATGTAATTTTAACTTTAACATTTCTTTGAAGAGTTTAACCTTGCCATCTTTCATTTCATTTATCATTCATCTTACTTTCTATCATTTTTAATTAGAGTTCCAGGGCCATCGTTAGCCTTAAAATGGAAAGCGGCTCGGGCTCAGTTGGTAAAACCAGAAACAGAAGAAACAGTTAGGTTAAGTGTGAAACATTTGCATTGTAAATCAAAATTTCAGAAATTGGGGCTAAAAAAACAATTTAGAAACCCCAAAATATCTAAATAAATTAGAAACAACAAAAGGTTATTTTAATAAGTGTAATTCGTTATAAAACATGACAACACAGAAAGCGTGTAAACTGTGCCTCAAAGCGTCGAATGATTTCCAAGTGATCGACAAAATTACACGAGAAATGCTCGACGTTTTGCTATTAAAAATAGTAAGTGTTCTTGTAGTACCAATGTTTACAGGACATAGGCGTCTAATTATACAAAGTTTGAAATAGATATGGCTTAAGTTAGGTACTTGGTCTTGTAACGCAACATGTTTATTCAGTAGAAATGTGTTTTTCAGGATTTTTCTTTAAACGAGAAGTACGCAATATGTGAAAGTTGTACAGATAGTATTTACACATATTTCGAATTCAAATCCATGTGTTTACATTCAAAGACGGCGTGGCCCCTTTCATCAGGTCTGTGAATGGTATGGAAGTAGATATAGTAAAGGTGGCCTATTTGAAGGAAAATTCCGGAGGCATAAGTAGTTCTGATGATGCTTTATGTCAGCTGTGTTTGAAAAGGGATCGCTGTGTTGATTTGAACGCGTTGAACAAAAGTTTTGGTGAAGATATAACTTCCAAATGTATTCCAGAAATTGTAAGTAAAGAAGGTTCTCTTTTTAATTCAGGGAAGTGTTTATATGAGAATAATTAATGTAACATTATAAGGAAAATACAAGTATATCAAAAGCCAACACAGTTCATCGTAAATTTATTTATTTATTTATTTACCAATTATTACATGGAATGCAAACAAATACAAGATTCAAAGAAGCATCCACTAATGCCTTATTATAGATAAGTAAGTAAGGGAAACAACTTAATAACAAACACTAGAATAAAAAAACAAAAGAAAAATCTTAATAATAATAATTATATAATATGTAGTCTATTATATCTCTTAAAGGATAAGAGATTAATACAAAAAATGTCAATATCCGAGCACCAATCATTATAATTACTGAGTTATTCTAGCAATTGGAGAGTTCATTCCCAAGTTTGTCCTATGAAAGAATTCACTAAAAATGTTATTATATCTAACTGGACGAGAAGGAATGTGAAAACTAATAAGAGAAAGCGAATCTGCACAATCTATTAGATTATTAAGTAATTATATAAAATTAAAAGCCCTGACTGAATTCTTGAGATTCTAATGATATAATGTCAAAATTATTTCTTGCTGCTGATAAGCAAATTTCGTATGTACCATTGACTTTAAAATTTAAAAAATGTAAAAAATTTATTTTGCAATCTTTCTACCTCATTTGTGAACCATGTAATGCAGTTCCAAATAACTGAAGCAAAATTTAGAGAACTGTAAACATAGGTATAATAAACAGATTTGATTGACTTATCACATTGAAATGTTTTATAAATCTCTCATCATGAAACCTAACATTTTACTACTTTTGTTTAAAACATAATCAATATGAAAATTAAAACTCATATTACAATCAAAAATTACTTCTAGATCTTTAATTTGTTGAACTCTGTTTAAGTGGCCGTTATCAATTTTGTAATTATATGAAATTAGGTTATTATTTTTAGTAAAAGAAATGCAAAAACATTTTTGTAAGTTTGAAAATGGTTTATTTTTATTGCAGAAGTTATAAAACCTATCCAGATCAAACTGAACCAGGCGACAATCCTCTACGCTGTGGATCTCGGAGTACATTTTTAAATCGTCGGCATATAAAAGAAATTTACAGAAAGTAAAACATTCGCTAATGTCATTAATATATATAAGAAACAATAATGGACCCAAATGGGAACCCTGGGGCACTCCAGAAGTAACCACAGTTTCACCCGAACAGAATCCATTAATTGTTACAACTTGTGATCTGTTATAAAGATATGACACTAACCACCTTAATAGATCACCCTGTATACCAACCTCGGAAAGTTTGGCAATTAGAATACTGTCAGTCGATTTTATCAAATGCTTTACTGAAGTCAGTATACAGGGAATCAACTTGTATCCGCTGATCCATGGCTTTGATAATGTACTCCGAGCAACACAGGAGGTTAGTTTCAATAGACCGTTGCGAAGAAAAACCCATGTTGTTCCGGAATAATAATTGATTTTAATTTGTTAAATAACATATTTCGAACAATGCTTTCAAACACTTTACTTATGATGCATAACTTGCTAATGGCGCGATAATTAGTTACTGAAGACTTTCCCCAGAATTTTTATATATCGGTATGATGTGTGCTCTTTTCCATATAGCAGGATATACACCTTCGACAAAGATTTATTAAACAATAACGTGAGTGGAATATATATAATGATTGTAACACATCTTTTAATAAAATAGGAGGGGGTACCATCCGGCCCAGCACTTTTGTTCTCATCTAATTGGTTAAGGGTTGTAAGCACTTCATCCTTCTAGCACAAGATTATTCAGGTTAAGGTTGTTTGTACTCTCGGGAATATAATCGGAATTTCTTTATATACTCGTGAAACACTTTGAAAAAATAACGAGAATAACTCGCAAACGCGATATTCATCAGAGAACGTGCTACCTTCATAGGACATAGTTGCATGGTATACCATGATCACTGCCTGTTAGAGACGAAATGCCAAAGCGCTTAGGATTAATGGTGATGTCAAATTCTACTGAAGTAACGTATTTTTTGAAATCATCAGTTATTAGTTTCTTACATTTGTAACGTAGGTAGACAAATTTATTATAGTCAGAAGGGTTTCGATACTTCTTCCATTTCGTATGATATTTATTTTTTCTCGCGGATATTTCTAATCTATATTTCAGAGTAATAATTGGGATAATTATTATTAATATTATTACATTTAAATTTCGGAACATGTCTATCAATATGTTTCATCAAACATGTCACAAAAAATCTTTACAGAGGAATCAATATCATTATTTGCAAACATATTATCCCAAATTAATATTAGATAGTTCTTCATTTATAGCTAAGTAATTTGCTTTTCTGAAATTTAGCATATTGGTTGGAATTTTATTATTCAACGTTTTTATTTTAGGACACGAAAAAGTAAATTCTATTGGAACATGATGAGAATCTATATCCACTAAGGGAAAGTTACTAATATTTAAATTTTTTACATAAAAATTGTTACATAAATTAAGTCATAAAAAATACGGTTATTGATATTTACCACGGAATTAAATTGAATTAGTTCACAAAAAAGATAGTGCATCTATTAACAGATTTGATTTTACATCAACATTTGAGGGTGCAAAAAAGAGAGCATTATTTTTAGGAATCCAGTTCACATTTGGAAGGTTGAAGTCTCCGCATATTAAAATAGTATCTTCGGAGACCCGATTTAATTAAATGTTCTAAATTGCTAGCAAAACTAATTCTGGCGTACTCATCTCCGGGAGGTAGATAAACACTACACAGATGTAACTTCTTAATACCATCATCCAGATACAGGGTTACCGATATGTCTTCTCGTCGCTGCGCCACTTATAATGCTCCACTGCTTGGTATTCTTTGCGCACTGCGATGAGCGTTCCTCCCCTCCCTCGCAATATATTAAAATGTGTTCATTCCCTACTCTAACCGATATAGATTCACATCAGGCAAAAAATTATGAGATAACTGGTGGAATGTAAAAGCAGAAACTTTTGTTTGCTACTGCATGTCCCAATCCTAGTATTGAGCTTCACTTTCGTCATAATATTGACCTTTTCACCTCTTTTACTCTTAATAACGGTAGATTTCTTCGGACCTTGCATGTCTTTTGTTTATGGGATTTATTTTGTATCCTCTACAATATATAAAATGGCCGTAGCTCAGTACGGAAAGGGGAAAATGCCTTTACATGAATTTTGCTATATGCTTTTTCTAAGTCCATCGTCATGTGACCTCAAACTGAGCCAATTATTTATTTCCATAAGATCATACTTTTAGAAAAAATGTATTTTTTAGAATCCCCTCAAAAAATGTTTCTCTCTGTTGCGAATTGTACAATCATTGGACATTTTTTAAACCATAATTGGCGCACGGCAACAATTTACAAGAGGTGTTAAAAGCCAACATATTTTTTTATTACTGGCAAGCTATAATATTTGCTAATCAGATTGCACTAGTTGTCATCAGAGTTCAGATATATGTTATTTTAACCTGAAATGGCTTTGAAAGTAAACATGAATTAGTGACAATTTTTTAATATGTGTGGATATACGCAATTAAAATAATCCGTTTCATCAATGTATTTTTAATACAATGTAATTCTCGTTTAATAATAATTATATTAGTCTTCTCTATCATACCGGTGAAAATGTCCCATGAACTGAAACTTCATCAGTCCAAAGAGCAAAATGCGCCACAGTATGCTGTAAACCATGGTTAAGACCATATATGTCCGAATTCTGGTTATCATTAAAGACTTCATTTCTTTTTAGGATATCAACTTCACAAAGGATCCAAAAATCTGTTTATCATGTCAAACGACTCTAGTAAACTTCTGTCAATTTGTGACCAAATGTTCAGTAAAACAAGAAAACCTAATGGAATGTGATCGAGAGACATGCTTATTTCCGGCTAAGTCAGAGGAGCTCAATAAACGGAGGTGGAAGAATGTGACGGGTAAACTTTTCCACTGTCAATAAGCTGATATTTTTTTTGTAGTTGCTAGACATTAAAGTTCTAACAAAATGGCAACTACACACAGTGACACCTTTCAATTTTCGTACAGTTCATATTTAACTATAAATCTTAGGAACGGGACTTTTTGCAACTGGTTATTTACATGGTTAAGTAATCACTAGTTTCTTTAATCATAGAAGGTAACCAGCAGTTAACAAAACGTGTGTAGTTTTATACAAAAAATAACGGCACAATTAGCTAACCATCTGTTAATAAATGTGAGCGAATATATACAGTTTCCATTGATTCTACTGCCATTTCCACAATGAATTTCAAGCAATGCATCTGTTCTTCGTTAAATATGAATGCCATTATTTATTTTACAATTAACACAATTAACTAACAGCCACTTGTCAAACGCTTGTCACGTTGGGTGTTGTCAAAAATGTGACTGCTACGTTCTCTCTCACCACCACTACATTTTATTTCAGGACAGATTCTCGACTCCGTTAGGAAACTCAGCATTTTTTAATGGAGTTACCTAAATTAAGGAAAACGTAGTAACACTTGATGTTGAGAAAATACACAGTTATTTTTTACATAAATATACAGTTAAAACAATTCTCTTAAATAAAGAAATTACGTTGTATTAACAATATTATCTACAATTAACGATATATGATAAGCAATAAATACATACATCAATATATACACCTATACTTAACCAATTGCAATTGCAATTAGTGCACTTCCCATATGACGTAACTATTAACAAAAATATTGTCTTCAGAAATTAAGTCTTCAACTAGTTATAAATAATTTTAATTTTAATTTAATCAATTACAATTTAATAATTACTTGGAAGAAAATAAATATAAATCTAATCATCAGTTAAAAAACATATAATGAAGATGATAATTATCACACAATCAAAATGTTACTTTTACAATTAATTATCTTATGCTCCAGGTGCTAGGTGTAGTAGAACGTAGTAATTTAGTTCGATATCCTAGCTTGTTCAAAATTTTCCTCGTTAAAATGAAGGAATCCCAAATCGATCTAGACGATGTCTTCCAAGTCTAAGGAATCCAAAAATCCTTAACACAGTGTAAATTAAAGATCAAGGAAGATCTCAGGAAGTCAAGTATGGAAAAGAAATGTCTAATAATAAAACTCCTGGTAACCAAAAACGCCTTACCCATTAAAACTCCTACTCATAAAAACGGCTGGTGCCAAAAAAATACGTCCCCAATAAAACGCCTTGTATTAAAAAGCCTAAAACATTTATTAAACAATACAAATAAGTATATCTATCTAAAATAATTAGTGTTAAGAAAACTCTTACCATTTATGTGCTTAAACAAGTGATTAATGTAATCTATTGTTTTAAGCTAGCGATTTCTGGTTAAAAATTAACCCAAAGCAATTTACAAATAATACCTCTTGAAAAACCTTCCCACCTTGATAATATTAAAACAAAAGGAAGCAAATTCAAATGCACTCCGTCCCACTTCCCCATTCAGAACACACAATATTTTAAAGAAAAAAACAAATGAATTAGTTCAACTTTATCAGGCTGAAACAAAACATTTAATTAAATTAGGAGTCAACGAGAAAGAAATACATTTTTGCCGGGCCTCCCGTCCCTCTAACACAACCTTTTTTTCCCAATTTCGATTCATTGTTTTATTTTATTGATGCACATAAGGGGAAGTATCCATTCTTCGAAGACCACTTTTTTCAATTTTATAACCAACTATTCCCCTCCGAAGAAAAAAACATAAGCGAAACACCCCCCACCCCCAACAATTTTCTACGTAGTTTCTCGTCTTTTTATTACATTTTTTGCAAACAGAAAGTTAAAAAAAAAAAATTTTTTCTGGTTAAAGGGCTAGCGTTGTCACCTGTGGGTTTAAAGAGTTAAAAGTTTTGTAACATATTTGTATATAGCTCGGAAAAAGGAGGGGTAGGGGAAAGAAAGAAAAGAAGGAAAAAAAACAAAGACCCCAACCCCCCATGTATCCAAGCGTGTTTGGAGAACCCTCCCCCACCCCTAAACGGGTCACGAAGTATGGGCATGTTCCCTAATCAAAAGTCTTAAATAATAAAATTATCAGGTTTTGAGCGGTTTTTAAAGTTAGATAATACTTGAGAGAAAACGCAAAGTGATGACGATTTTTTTAAGACATACTGTTGGAAAAATTATATAATAAAAGTATTGTATATTTTTTATATATAAAAACCAAGTGTAAAAGGCAACCCAAACTAGATCTTATCCTCACTGGTTCAACGTCGATATATAAAAAGAGATATTAAGCTTAAGTATAAAAAGTTGAAAGATTATAAGAACAGCGGTAATGAGACCCGACCTTGTTGAATTTAAAACGACTCAAGAAAAAAATAAAAATCAGATATCGACATAGCATATAAAGATTACATACAGAACATTGAAGTTAAAATAAAAAAATGATTCTAGTAAGTTTTGGACTTTAGTAAATAATAATAAAAGAGGAACGACAAATATTTCATGTTCAATGACTTACAAAGGTGTCAACTACAATGATTCCATAGGTATTCTGAATAAGTTACTGCAGATTTCTTTAGTAAAACTTATACTGTGGATACCTTTGAATCAGAGTCCTATGGAGATGGTATTACTAAGAGCCCTGTATCAAGGTCAGATAATCAGACAACAATTCAAATTTATATACTTGAGTATTATTAGAATTATTTCCGTTCATATAAAATTATATTTTCCTTTATCTTTTAATTAGCATCAGTAATATAAATTGAATTTAATTGATCGCTTCACTAGGCCATACTTAATATTAAAATAACACGCTGTATATGATCGGTCAAAAAATTGTAACTGATGGATGCCTTCTAATTTTATGTCTTAGCTCTGATCCGGTTGCCCTGATTGTCCTGTATATATTTATCTTGCCATTCCTTTACACAGTTTTACCATGATCAGATTAAACAACTGTACTCTGCTGTTGAGTATCACTACTGATCGGTGACTAAAAATTGATGTTGAGAACTTCATAATAAAATTCCATCCTTCACTAATTGAGAATTTATTTTAGAAGATCAGTAAACAAAGTTACTTTTACTTAAAATATCAACTATGAATTTAATATGTATGTCTAGTAAAAACGTATACGTTGTATTTTGTGGAAAAACGTCATTGGGTCATTGTCTTGAAGAATCCATTTTGCGCTGTCGTTACCAAACCAGCGATTTGCATTAGGTGGGTACCCAAACCAATAATTCACCCATGACTCGGGAGTAATCGACATTTTACGACTTTGAATGTCGATGTCGTTGAACCCCTTGCCTAAAAAATTAGCTCGACTTTCCTATGTACTCTGCGGCTGCAACATGGGTTATTTATGGTTTTCTGAAATGTGAACATAGAACAACAGCCTCAAAGCGCGAGGCGGAAGCCAACCCTTAGCGTTTCACGTGCTGTTCAATGCAAAGTTGAAATAGGACTATTTTTCCCTTAATGTAGTTTCAAGAAAGACTCCCTGTACACTCACATAAAATGTAAAAGACGATTCCCCATTAATTAGAAAATTAGTGGAACGCTTTTACTGTCGATAGATTGTATAGAAACTAGATTTAATAGGCAACTAAATTCGATATAGCATTTGTTTTATAAATATAACTAATAATGTAATATGCAGTTAGCATACAGACAATGTGTTTAATATAGCCATATATTTTTTAGGAATACAAGTCACAGTCTTCCAATACCTCTTTCCAGTGCGATACCTTCTGAAGATACTAAAATGAAATCCTTTTTGGATAAATCTTCCAACCAGGAGACAAATCATATGTCTATCAACAGTGACTCTAATCAGGTAACAAAATACACTTGTAATAGTACCAAGCAAATGTATATGTTATTTCCTCAGAATTGTGATGAAAAAAAATGGAATATCCCGAGGGTCATAAGTTACTTGAAGATGTGGCAGTAACATGTTCCCATTATCCTTATGTGACGAAACAAAAGGAGACTTGTCCAAACAGGTACTGATTCACCAGAAGTCTCTGAAACGCATGCTGATTCATAAGGATGCTTTGAGATAACAACTTATGACTGCAGTTTTTGTACCTTTAAGACAAAACTTAAAAGAAGTTTAACCAGGTACATGTTGATTCACAAAGATGCTTCCGAGGTAACGACTTATCAATGCACACTTTGTCCATATAAGTCGAAACGGAACTACTATTTAACCAGACACATGTTGATTCATAAGGATACTCCTGAGATAACAACTTAAGACTGCAGTTTTTGTTCCTACAAGACGAAACAGAAAAGCCATTTAACCAGACACATGCTAATTCATATGGATACTTCTCAGATAAAAACTTATGACTGCAGTTTTTGTAACTTTAAGACTTAAACATAAAATAAGTTTAACCATGCACATGTTGAGTCACAAGGATGCTCTGAGGTGACCGACCTATCAATGTACACTTTGTCCATATAAGTCGGAAACGGAAATACTATTTAACCAGACACATGTTGATTCATAAGGATACTTCTGAGATAACAACTTATAACTGCAGTTTTTGTACCTTCAAGACGAAACAGAAAAGAAGTTTAGCCACACACATGTTGGTTCACAAGAATGCTTCCGAGGTAACGACATATGACTGCAGTTTATGTCCTATAAGGCAAAACAGAAACGCTATTTAAACCAGACACATGCTGATTCATAAGGACATTTCTGAGGTAACAACTTATGACTGCAGTTTTTGTTCCTTCAAGACGAAACAGAAAAAAGTTTAACCAGGCACACGTTGATTCATAAGGATGCTTCCGAGGTAATGGCTTATCAATGTGCACTTTGTCCCTATAAGACGAAACGGAAAGACGATTTATCCAAACATATGCGGAATCACAAAAGTGCTTCCTAGATAAGAACCTATGACTGCAGTGTTTGTTAACTGAAAACTAAAGAACAAAAGAGTTACTCAGCCAGTAACTATATTTTGTATGTTGACTCATCAGCATGTGACCAGTGCAATGGAAACAATTTTTATAACCAATTTTGTATGTTTAGTTTTCTACTGTTAAAGGTGAAGTGCTGCTTTTTAACTTATGTATTGTGTATACTTTCAGTTAAAAAGTGTTCAGTTCAGTAAAACACGAATTCTATAAAGTTATAATATTTTGTGTTGGATTTTTGTTATAGTTTCCTCAAATGTTAACCTTGTTTAGATGTTTCTTTGTCAGTAAAGTGTATCTAGAGTCAACTGGAACAGCTAGAGAAGAGAGCTTCTACAAGGAGTCCTCAATATTCTAGCTTTACCTGTTTAAATGTATGCGTAAAATGTGCGATATTTCACTAACACTACTGAGGTCCACGTGGACTCCATAATCACATGTATTGGTCGTTTCACATGTCACCCTGTTTCTTTCTCATATCTGTATGTTTGTCTACTTAGTTGTTTCGAGACAGTGGCTTGGCACTAAAGTATCTTTCGGAACAAATTTAACAATTTATTTCTTCATTAATATTTATTGGTAGTTTTTAGGACGTTATCGTAAATTATGGTGTGGCACTATAATCTTTCTGAATAAAAATTATTGTTAGTATTTAGAATGTTATAGCAAACTGTGGTAATTTTACGTTGTTATAATGACATTGTGGAGACCTTTTGATGTTAGTGAGAAGCGAGACAGACTATAATATCAAACTAGAATCTGAGTCTACAGAGTTTAAAAATAAGGACCTACATCCACAAACTGAAAGAGTAATTTTAAACATTTCAAATCAGCCACCCCATCTGCCCATTTCATTTTTGCAAAAAATTCTTTTCCGGTATCAAAATGTTCTTCTTTATCAGAACAAACAGTAGACTGGTGGGTATCGGACCATTGTCCTTATTCATTCTACTGTCACACTTCTTTTCAAAATCTAGTCCAAATAGATCTTTTTGTTTGCCCAATATACTTTTCATCACAAACTTTACAACTTATTTCGTATATTCCTGACTTCGTTATTGTTGATTTTGTCTTTGGGGTTGCCCAAAAGCGTCTGTAGTTTATTTTTATAATTATAAACCAAATTGATATTAATATTTTTAAAAATTTTATGTAGTCTGCGGGTGAATTTAGGTTCATATGTTAACGAAGCAAATTTCGAATTGTCAGTATCTCTACGAAAAATCGTGGAATTGTACAGGGTTGTCTTAAATGTATGCTTCCTTATTAATTGCCCAACACGCTTTTGACAACAACCATAGGATAGACATAAATAATTTAAAATTAATTACAAATGTAACAAACAGTAGACAGTTGGATGCTTTTGAAAGTTTAGAAATCATTAAGTGTAACAGTAGTATGAATAAGGACAATGGTCCGATACCCACCAGTCCACTGTTTGCTCTGATAAACAAAGACAATTAGGTCCAGTGAACCGTGGCAACAAATTTAGTATAAATAGTGCAAGTGTGTAGGCTAGAATTGAATTTAATTAATATTTTTAATGTTTTCCTGAAGATGCCAACTTGGTTGGCGAAACGCGCGTCGAGAAAAGTGTAGTAGTTCGGTGTTTCGTGGAAAACGTCCAGTTTTTTGTTTTTACGCCGAAGTTCCAGTACCCGCTCCAGGATATATAGCACATATTTTAGTTTTCCATGTATTTTTCTCCAACCCAAGTATAAACTTTTTTTTTTGTAAATGATATATACCCTGTGATGTTCTTACGTTTTGGTGAGGGTATATACCATATATTTTTATTTTTCCATGTGTTTTTCTTTAACGTCGTTTTCTTTATAAATGACTCTATATTTTTTGTTGTCATGTATGTCTTTAATGTAAAAAATAAAAATTTAAAAAATAAGTATTTTTCTTTAACATGTATTTTTCTTTATAAATTACTATATTTTTTGTTGTCATGTATGTCTTTAATGTAAGAAATAAACATTTAAAAAAATTAATAAACAGTGTATTTTTAAAAACCTTTAATTAGAACATTTAATATATACAATTTTCTATCTAAGTCATAGAAGAACTTATCTCCATTATAAACCATTCAAGTATACAGCAAATTTCTACAGACACTGGTAATAAATCACATAAGTTTAGTATTACATGTTCTGCATTCTAACTGGTAATTAGATCCATATAATATATTGTTACGTATTTACCTTTAAATAATTCGCTTCTTCACTTCTAAACACTTTTATTAAAACTCTACAACTCTGCGATTTTATCTCTTAACATTCAAATCAGAACTAACTATCCTAGCAACAACACCAGTATTTATAGTTTCTACATTTCTAGAAAATTCTTTTGACATCCAGAATATTCAATATGTCATTCCCAAGGAAGTCTAGAACTAAGGAGACCGAACTCGTTCGGTATCTAGGAATCAAATCTGTCCGCCTCCAGGAGGCGCTGTAAACAGTAATGTGCCCTTCGATGTCATGCGTGATGAGCGGTGGACCACATTTGAATGTTTTTCAAATTATCATAGAAAACCATGCTATGGTTTTATATGACGTTTATCAATTAAGCTGTCAAAGCTTACATGCCGTTTGGCTTTAGCAAAAATACATACAAAATAAATATGGTTGGAAAGTGCTGTGTTTGCATTGTGTGATATAAGAAGCGGTACGAGTCAACCGACGTTATTTCAAATTACTGATGTATGTATGAAACGAAATATTTTCCTTTGTTGTATTGTTAACGCTTGAAGCACTGTTAACATGAACTATTTTGAGGGTCATTGTTCAGATAAGCCACTTTTGCAATTTTAGCGTTTTTTTCGTCAGATACCCAGAAAACAATAATATACACTATGTTTGACCACCAAAATCGTGCGCAAGGAGTAGTATTATTCCCACAAGTTAATGGGAAAAGGGAGCGAATAGGTGCTGGGTGGGTAAAATAACGCGTAAATAGTGATTTTTTCATTTCGCATGTATCTCTGAAATTTCCCTTGCTCTTTTAGACACGTATCTCTGTAAAGGTTTCACAATAACATTGCATTTCCACATTTACGCATACCTACAATTTGCACTTACCCTTTTATACGAGTTCAGACTATTAAAAGAGTACTGACCGTGGAAATTTATTAAAACATTACGCAATAACTTTGAAAAGCTTAATTTTTGGACGATGTTGACCTTTGACATGAAAAATACCGAGCGTCTGTCAAATGTATTCGCACCATGGACACTGACACGGACTCTAACCTCCAACGCACACATATTAGTACAGAACCGCAGTATACGTATAGATATCTGTTATATACCGTAGCAACCAGGGTACACTACCATTTACAGCGCCTCTGGAGGCGGACATATCTGAGCCCGTCGCGTTATACAGCGAAAAGCCGGAGTTCGGTCTCCTTAGTTCTAGTCTTTTTGGTCATTCCATACAATTCTTTACTAATAGCTAGTGTGTATAAACTAAATAAACTAAGTATGTAAACTATAAAACTTAATAAATGTCAGCTGTCACAAATGTCACTTTTACAAATGTCACATTGCTCCCCTCTTTAAGGTTATTCGGTCCCGAATAACACTGTCTTCAGTCCTAGGCGGTGGATCCTCGACGACGAACTAATTGGAGTGGGTTATGTCCTGTGTACCTCATGAGCCTTTCCAGATGCACCACCTTCGGCTTGGTGGATCTATTCTTTTCTTATCTTTTGTTTTGCCTTGTAGGAACAAACGCTGCAGTGCGTAAGTCGTTCCCTCGGAAGCATCGTTGTGAACCCGCTCGATATGTCTGGGCAGCTCTTCTTTCCATTTCGTCTTGTAAGAACCCAGTTCGCACTGATAAGTCGTTACATCGGAAGCATCCTTAATGAAACAACAAGTGTTGGGTTTTTCTTTTGAATTTCGCAATATAGGGGCAAATTGCGCATTGATAAGTAGTTACCGCGGAAATATACTTCATCAGCATTGCCTGGTTAAATTTCCTTTCGGTTTCGACTTATAGGAACATAGACTGCAGTCCTAAGTTGTTATTCCAGAAGCATCTTTGTGAATTAGCATGTGTTCGGGTTAAATGGATTTTTGTTTCGCCTTATAGGAACAAAACC